>CATNEM010000248.1:30000-62500 GCA_950096795.1 Macrostomum cliftonense | reverse complement strand
GGACTACACCTACCCATTTGTTTAACAGGTTGCGCCTCTCCTCAAACATCTAAAATAAAATCGTATTGCGATTTTAATCAAGAAATATGACAGGCAGGTGTAGAAAAAGTATCATAAATGGCTTTTTTCTAAATATTAAATCACTGATTAATTCCAATAGCTTAGAGCAGGAATTCCAGCATTTTTTAAACAAAAAATAACATAATTTAATATATCTTATTAAATTTATATTATTTCCGTATGATTATACAAATCTTTAATTATAGCTTACTCAAAAAATTATATTTATGTAATATTTTTAGTGAGGCTCCAGGGAGACATCCCTGTCTAGATACATCGCTCTGCTTATCAAGACAAAAAAAGTTGAACTGACATACATTAAGCAGCATATCTAAGAGGGCAAAGAGCTCAAGGAGGAAGCAAAACTTGCAATTTTTCATGTTTAAATCGTAAGTTTGTTAAATTAAAGTCTACTTTCAACTATCTTCAACAAAACCGGGTGTATCAACCATTCCGAATGATTTGGAATTTAAAATTTAGGTAGATTTTGCGCTCAAAAATACTTTTGCTCCTAATTAAGCTTTTGTATAAAAGCCATAGAGACAAATTTAAAAATAATTCTACTAAAATTTACAAGTAATCAAATTTGATGAATAAAAAAAGCTATAAAATTCCTTTTTTAATTGAGCATGTGATTAGATATTTATTTAATGGATAACATACAGCAGCATTTGTCTCATCCTTTGAAAGCGGAGTCCATGTGCTTTTCAATGTACTTTTTACAGACTTCATGCTCAAAGTAAAAATTTAGGTAACGAAAGTTAGTTGATGACGACAAATTAAAATTTTGACTGAAGGAAGCCGAGATGAAAATGGAAGAAAACTTCTTAATTAAATATGACAGTATATACAATTAATCATTCAATTTTAGTTTTTTATTTTACACACCTTCCGTCAATTAAACATTTTAAAGCTAATTTTTACTTGCAGAAGCATAAAACAATGAGAGACGTAACTAAATGATAATTATTTGTTTTACGCACCATTTACGGTTTGTTTCGTACAAAATCGTCCTTATTGGTTTTTTATAAATCTGTGCCTTTTTACATTTACGCCACAATTTTTTTGTAATGTGGTCTGTGGACGTACGCTTTTGCATAAAATTTTTTCTCGATGTCGTGTACAAGCACGCAATTGCCTTCTAGTGGTCCTAGGTCGTGTACTGTACCTAATTCAATTCGTAAATTAATTTTTTAATCCCACATTGATTGTATTGCCATTATCATACGTATATAAGTCTGTTGTGACCCGAAGAAAAACGAGCCAAAGAAAACAACTGAAGAATTCGTATCAGTATAGTAGTTGTGTATCTTAATTACTCGAATCAGTTAACTGTATTGGTTTTTACGCATCGAAATTAATCTTAAAATGATTGCTTCGATTTTTTTCTGAATTCATTTCGAAAATTTTTCTCCATATCGGTAAAAAGCAGATAACTAAGTTATTTATTTACTCTGATATAGCAATGACTAGTTGAAAGCTAATTGTTTAGCGACAGTAATGCCTCGCAGATAATTTTTCAATTCCCGTGGAGTTTGTTTAACTGGAAATGAGCGATTCTCGAAAGACTTTCCCCTTGTGTATGCCTGGCCCCATAACCCACACTCAAAGCTATATTTGCCCTATCGCAAGTAATTCCGAACCATACCTTTAACAAAAATATAGCTCGTACATGTATCACAGTTATCTCAGGGCAATGGGTACAACCAAAGCTTCGTTCTGATGATTCAAGGGGGTTTTTGATCATCAACAATTAATGGTGGTCAAAGTCGCTAAATTTTCTGTGCGTTGGTGTCCCAGCCTTCAGAACTGTGCGCTTGCGTATCTGCCTCATGATGCTACCAATCTATTATTATTATCCTTAATTGGTACCCGTGGCCTTGACTCTGAAAACTCTGGAGCTAAGAATTATTTCCTCAAAGAATACCTGATTGGCCCTTATAAGTGAGAGCCAATAATGATTCACTCTATGACCAGAATGATCTCTTTTCTCTGAACTATTTACTGTTTCCACGTACGTGGTGAAAAGGGAATTTTTAACGCAAAATTTTTGTTTGAAACGGAAAAATTTGTCGTACTGTCAAATTTACCATGGGAGCCGGGTGTATTGGACGGTAAGTGTTGATTCTGCTTGATCACTGGGATAGCAGAATTTTTGTTTGATTGAAGCAAAGTTATTCAGCATTAGGAATATCTTTTATGCAGTTTTCAATGGCTACTTTCAGGTGGACTTAATATAACTGGCCAATATGCACTTAAAGTTTGGCTTTTTAGGGACTAAAAATTCGGAAATAAAAAAAATTGTTTCTAAACTACTTTCGTTATTTCATTAGCACGCCTCTGTCATCAATACACACGCTGATTTTATCGAAAATGACATCCTCGATCACTTTAGGTCTTCTTGGCGCATAGCTAACATATAAGTACACTTTGGAGCTAATACGAGCTAATGCTCAAAGCACTGGGTAAATACTAAACTCGTATGTAGTTTAGTATTTACCCAGTCGCTTTAACAAAGTCTTAGAGTGGCTAATGGAGCTTCTTCAAGTCTCAAGAGAGTAAAAATGAGCTCAAATCCATGTGTTTATGTCTCAACGTCCCATTCTGCAAGCTCACTAGAATCACAAACTTGTTTTCTCACAAACAAGACTCAGTTTGCGCTCTATACGAGCGTATCTATGAATAATTGCTAAAAGCATATTTCTAACAGCCTTGAGGTTTCATGACTGAGACCTTCACATCTTGCTTTCGGAGGTAGCGTTCACTCCTCCATTCACGAAGAAGTCAGCCAGCATGAACAAGATATGCTTTGTCGAAATTCAATTTAAAACCTTTAAATTTACGCAATAAAAACTAGAAAAGGCTGGAAATGATTTATCTCCACTCGTACCCCATGGGGGAGTGTTAGAGCATACACTGGGGGCGGTGATCGACATGCACTCACGCAATATTTTTTGGGAGTTAGCCAGCCATAGCTCGATGCACTTTTTTAGAAGGAAATTGGAAGTGAAAAAGCGGATCGTGTCCATATTTGGCAATACTATCGAGCCATGTAGACAGCTCAGTCAATTAACTTGGTTACATCTCATCCAATCTAGTATGCAATTGGCTAATTTTTTTCAGAATTCAGATAATGTACCTCGCACACAAGCCACTGCTCTGGGCGTGTTTTGCATTCAACATGACAGCCGTAACGTTTGGACTGCTAGGTAAGGCACTCAGAGTGCTGATTGGTTATTAAGTGCACTGAAAGAGTCTAGCAAATATGTCATGTAACTATTCCATTGTCAACAAATTCTGAAAACGTAATGAACCCTAGCTAAATCCACCAAATTGCATCCACAGCAAACTTTATGTCAGTACTTTGGAACAATTAAACTAGGCGAGTATAAGCGATTGGCACAAACCGCGGGACCACAAGTCCAAATGCAATCGCAAACCATGGTACAGTACAGAAACCATCGGCGCAAACCGCCAGAATAGGAGCAAACCACAAGGACACAGTTCATAGAGCAAACCACAAGGACACAGTTCATAGAGCAAACCACAAGGACACAGTTCATAGAGCAAACCACAAGGACACAGTTCATAGAGCAAACCACAAGGACACAGTTCATAGAGCAAACCACAAGGACACAGTTCATAGAGCAAACCACAAGGACACAGTTCATAGAGCAAACCACAAGGACACAGTTCATAGAGCAAACCACAAGGACACAGTTCATAGAGCAAACCACAAAGACACAGTTCATAGAGCAAACCACAAAGACACAGTTCATAGAGCAAACCACAAGGACACAGTTCATAGAGCAAACCACAAAGACACAGTTCATAGAGCAAACCACAAGGACACAGTTCATAGAGCAAACCACAAGGACACAGTTCATAGGGCAAACCACAAGGACACAGTTCATAGAGCAAACCACAAGGACACAGTTCATAGAGCAAACCACAAGGACACAGTTCATAGAGCAAACCACAAGGACACAGTTCATAGAGCAAACCACAAAGACACAGTTCATAGAGCAAACCACAAAGACACAGTTCATAGAGCAAACCACAAGGACACAGTTCATAGAGCAAACCACAAAGACACAGTTCATAGAGCAAACCACAAGGACACAGTTCATAGAGCAAACCACAAGGACACAGTTCATAGGGCAAACCACAAGGACACAGTTCATAGAGCAAACCACAAGGACACAGTTCATAGAGCAAACCACAAAGACACAGTTCATAGAGCAAACCACAAGGACACAGATCATAGAGCAAACCACAAGGACACTTACTTACTTACTTACTACTGACGGGGGGCTAGTCGCCGCGAATAGGCCGCGAGGCCCCTCTCGCAACCCCAAGGTAAAAGAAAAAGAAATTAGCCTTGGGGGTGCGACCACCCCACGTCAGCAGCAGGCAGGTTCTCCAGGGGGGCATCAGCGACCTTCATCCGACCAGTGTCCTTGACGAAGGCGCGAAGATCACGGATCGAGTCCGGGGTTGTCAGCTCGTCCATCCTTTGCGGGAATCCGAGGTAACGCTTGCGTGCTGACTGGAAGTGCGGGCAGAATGTCACGTAGTGCGCGGCGTCCTCCTCGCCTATGCCGCAAAAGGGGCAGGTGGGCGAGCAACCATTTTGCAGGGATTTGTGTCTCTGAAAGAAGCCATGGCCAGTAATGACCATACACATCTCTCTGAGGTCAGTTCTATTGAGAGAAATCAGATAGTCAGAGACTTTCCGGTTGATGTTAGGCATTGCAGAGCGCGATTGCCTGTAATCGGTGCAGCTGTTCCAGTGCAGCTGGTGTTGGTGTCTGAGCCAAGCGTCAATGGCCCGGGTGATGGTAGACTTGGGCATGGGGGGCCTCACCACACGGTGCGCGCCGTCCGGTTTGCTACCGTCCTTGGCGAGCTGGTCAACCAGCTCGTTGCCAAAGATGTTGCTGTGGCCTGGTGTCCAGATGATACTGACCCTGTTCAGGATCGCTAGATTCTGTAGGCTTTTGAAACAGTCAGAAGTAGTCCTGGTGCTGAGCTTGTTGGCCGACAGGGCTTTGATAGCAGCTTGACTATCGGTGTAGAAGCTGATGTTGAAGTTGCTCACGTTGGCGTTGGTGAGGTGCGTAGCGCATTGGCTAATAGCAATGGTTTCAGCTTGAAAAACAGAGGTGTTCTCACCGAGGTGCAGGCTCTCCTGAAGGAGCACCTTACCCTCATGGAAGATTGCGATTCCGGCCCCAGCCAGGCCGTGGCACAGCGAGCCATCGGTGAAGCAGTGGATGCCCTGGCTGCGCCGATTGACACCCACGTCCTGGGGTTGGCTACCACGATCAGGGATGACAAAGCAGTAACCCCGCCTGAGGTTTAAGGTGGGCGGCTGGTGGTCCACGTCGCTGGGGTCCAGGTGAAGCTGAGAGAGTCCGCGGCGGACGTAGTCAACATGTGGAATGAGAGTTTTCTCAGGCATGAAGCCCGAGGTGGTATTTTTAAAAAAATTGTCGTATAGAAGACGGGAAAGGCATTTCATAGCCTCCGCTTTAATAAACAAATGCAGCGGGGGTAGATTAAGAATGGTGTTGAGCCCCTCGTAAGGGGTGGAAGGATACGCACCAGTAATGGCACGACAAAAGGTACCTTGCAGTTGGAGGAGCCGGTCGCAGGCGGTCTTCAGTTCCAGAACACTGGACCAGATGAGGCTCCCATACGCGATGCTGGGCCTGATGATGCCGGTGTAGATCCAGCGCACTGTCTTGGGGGAAAGACCCCAGGTGGGGCCAATGGCCCGCTTCACCTGGGCGAAGCATCGCCTGGCGCGTCTGATGACGTAGTCGAGGTGCTTTGTCCAGCGCAAGTCATGCGTCAGCGTCACACCTAGATACTTAGTCTCTTTCACGAAGGGGATGTTCTTACCATAGACAGTGAGGTTACGCATGCCCCACTTACGTTTTCGCGTGAAGACGATGGCCACGGTTTTGGCAACGCTGATAGTGAGACCGTGCTTGGTGGCCCAAGCTTCGGCCTTGTTGGCAAACTGCTGCATAAGATTTTGCAGCGTGCTGGTGTCGGGTCCACTGACCACGGCCGCGACATCGTCAGCATAACCCACACGGATAATGCTGCTGGGAATGTTGGCAGTCAGGAGCTCGTCCATAACGAGGTTCCAGAGAAGGGGCGTAAGCACCCCTCCTTGAGCTCCGCCTTTAGTTACTAAGCGGGTGCAGGTAGCATTCATGAGGGTGGAAGTGACCCATCTGTTACGGATCATGTAGTCAATCCAGCGGACAATGCTGGGTCTGACTTTCTTCTGAAAGAGGGAATCTCTGAAGGAGCCGAATTTAACATTGTCAAAAGCTCCTTCAATGTCGCAGAAGAGCCCGCAGGCAAACTGCTTGCTCAGGATGGCTTTCTAGATAGCAGAGGTAATAATATGAAGCGCGTGCTCAGTAGTTTTGCCAGGCTGAAAAGCAAACTGGTACTTACTGACAGGATCAGTGCGCAAATCGCAGTCTCGCAGTCTCCACAGGATAAGTCTCTCCATCAGCTTGACGCAGAAGGAGGTGAGGCTGATGGGACGAAAGGATTTCACATTGGTGTAGTCACCCTTAGCAGGCTTAGGGATAAAGATCACCCTGGCCGTCCTCCAGATGGCGGGAATGAAGCCCGTGGTAAAACAGTCCGTGAGCAAATTCGAGAGGGTCTCCGCGAATTTCCTGAGCTTGAGCGCTTCCTGCAGAGTGCAGGGAGCGATATTATCAGGTCCAGGAGCCTTGAAGGGCTTGAAGGAGCTGGCCGCCAGGCTAAGCAGGCTAGGGGTGGTCCACTGTTGAAAAAGGGCGCGATCACATGGTCTATGATCAGCAGCGATGTACTCGGGGTGCTCCTCTGTGGGGAAGCACGTAGAGAAAAGTAGCTTGAGAGAATCATCGGCAGACTTGGCGTAGTTACCATCGGAGTGCAGAAGGGAGTTGCACTGAGCGAGGTTGTCCTGCTTGAGTGATCTGACGAGTCTCGCCGTGGGATGCTGGCCTTCCAGGCTGGCACAGAAGGTTCTCCAGGTATTCTTTTTCGCCTTCCTTATGTTACTCTTGTAGCAACGCAGGGCCGTGTGGTAGTTCTCCCAGTCATCAGGAGTGTTGTTGCTGTAGGCTATACGCTGTAGCCTCCGGGTGGATTTCTTCATCCGAGTAAGTTCAGGGTTCCACCAGGGAGAATATTTTTTTCTGCTTTTAGACAGAGGGGTGTTGGCGCGTGTGGCGGTATTAAGCATATCAACCAGCAGATTACAGCGGTGCTCGATGCTGCTGATCTCCTCCTCGCCTTGCATGTCAGCGAGAGAGCTGTCAAGGAGGTTGCTCAGGTCTCTCCTGAACCCGTCCCAGTTAGTCTTCTTCAGGTTCAGCCGGTCCGACTGCTTCGGCTGGGTACCAGAGGTGGAAACGCTGTACTGAATGAAAAAGTGGTCAGACAGCGAGGGAATGTCATCTCTGACACACCAATTCTGGACATGATTAAAAGCTTGGTTCGAGGCCAGAGTGAGGTCAATTACCTCCTTTCTGGCCGAGTTAGCAAAAGTAGGCTTGTTACCCCTGTTGCAAATATGCAGAGCAGAGGTGTTGATGAAGTCGATGAGCAGGTCTCCCCTCATGTTGGTATCGCTGCTGGCCCAAGCAGCGTTGTGTGCGTTGGCATCACAGCCGATGATGAGCTTCCTGTTTTCAAGGTTGCAGAAGTCCACCAACTCCTGGAGTAGTGGAGTAGGGATCTCCTCCTGGAAATCCAGGTAGGCAGAAGTAAAAATCAGCTCGTTAAGGAAAAAAGTACACATATCTTTGTTGCAAAAAATAGGCATGATAGTGACCGGTAGGTTATTCCTTACCAGAGCAATCGCCCTCGGAGTATCACCAGTGGGGAGATGCAGGGTTTGAAAACCGCCAGGCAAAAGGGCGGGTTTGTGTCTGTGCGTGTACGGCTCCTGAATGAGATAGATATCGACACTTCTGCCATCAAAGGTGTCGGTGAGGCTGGTGGAGGCAGCGATGGCATGATGCAGGTTAATCTGAACAACGTTCAGGTTGGACACGCAGTCGTTCGCCAAGGGCGGATAACAGTTTAGGTTGCGTGTGGAAGGATCATCATTGGACCTTCCGGTCCTCAGACGGTCACGCCTCATCATGATTCAGAGTGCGTGAGTGAGAACAAGCTTAGGCAGCGTTCTCCGAGCCATCCGAGCTCACGGACTCACCTCGTTGGCGTCCTTGTCCGCCACCGGTGCGCTTGCGCCTGGCCAAGAGATGGAAGACGACCTTCCAGGCTCCGATGTAGGCGGCAAACTCGCTCCTTTGCAGGGCGGCTTCCCACTCTGCACTGAACCCCATGTAGAGGTTCTTGCCAGGACCGTCTCTGGCCGGAACCTCCTTGAAGGCCCTGATGCCGTCGGTCGGGAGCTCCGGGAACTTGCTGATCAACCGTTCCCGGATTTCCTTGATAGAACGCGAGCCAGAATAAAAGGCTCGGTAACGCTTGCACGGCGGGGGGGGGGCTTGGCCCGTTCGACCGTCATCTCCGGAAGAGTCGCCGGACAGAGCTCCCAGGAGATGTGGGGAATATGAGCGAGGGCGAGCTCGAGCTGGGCCTCGTCCTTGAAAACGAGGATAATTGCTCCGTTGGCGTGGCGGATCGACTCGACTTGAATGCCGAGCCCGTCGTTGTCCCAGAGGAAGGTGTCGATGGACTCGACCACCCCGTCCTGCTGGGCAGCGTCCAGCGTGCCGCTCTTAGCTCGCACGCAGATCTTAAATTTCGGCTCCGCCACAATTTTGGCGTAAGAGCCGGCCGTCTCCTTGGATCTCTTAGGATCCTCGGGCGTGTTGGTGCGGTCGTCTGGCTGCTGCCGCTTACGCACCGTGCTGGTGCCAGCCGCAGGGTCAGCTGCAGCCGCTGGGGTTTTCTCGTTCCTCTTACGGTGGGAAACGAGCTGGAAGTCCTCGCTGACCTGCGAGGGGGTGGAAACAGCCTCAGGGGGCTGGACTTCAGCATCCGCGGGGTTCGCGGTGCGATTGGTAACCTCCGAGTTGGAGGGTTGGGGGATTAACGGACCTCCGACCGCGGGGATTGTCGGCCCCCGCGCCGTGTCCGGATTTTTGTTTTTATTGTTGTCCATGCTGAAATGGGAAGAAGGAAAAGTAGAAAAACCAAAAAGGGGGAACCGTTAAGGGGCTGGATATACCCCCAGCCAGCCTCGAAAGGCTACCATCCACCACGGTAACCAGCTTCAGGCTTTGGGTCGCCATTATCTACCAGGGATTCCTCCCTGGTGAGGCTCCGGCGGGGCCCCCAGTCCACACTCTGCGAGAACAGGGGCGGGGGCCGGGTGTAGATTTGGGCTGTCGGTGTCGGGTCGAGTTGACTGCCAACACCGCTAGCCCTCCCCTACAGGACCGGCACTCGTGAACCCGTGTGGTACCAGTTGCGACTGCTTGGCTGTCGATGGGTGCCTGACGCTTAGTCAGCGGCCAGACACTTAACAGCCACCTACCCGCAAAAAGGCAGCGGGGTAGCCCCGTCCTCCGCCAGCAGGGAGCGAAAGGAAGGAGGGGAAAAACTCCTTCGGAAAAGCGAAAAGCTAGCGGATGTCAGAGCTCCACGGTTTGCAGACGCCAAAAGACGCCAAAACCACAAGGACACAGTTCATAGAGCAAACCACAAGGACACAGTTCATAGAGCAAACCACAAAGACACAGTTCATAGGGCAAACCACAAGGACACAGTTCATAGAGCAAACCACAAATACGCAGTTCATAGAGCAAACCACAAGGACACAGTTCATACAGCAAACCACAAGGACACAGATCATAGAGCAAACCACAAAGACACAGATCATAGAGCAAACCACAAGGACACAGTTCATAGAGCAAACCACAAATACGCAGTTCATAGAGCAAACCACAAAGACACAGTTCATAGAGCAAACCACAAATACACAGTTCATAGAGCAAACCACAAGGACACAGTTCATAGAGCAAACCACAAATACGCAGTTCATAGAGCAAACCACAAGGACACAGTTCATAGAGCAAACCACAAAGACACAGTTCATAGAGCAAACCACAAAGACACAGTTCATAGAGCAAACCACAAAGACACAGTTCATAGAGCAAACCACAAAGACACAGTTCATAGAGCAAACCACAAGGACACAGTTCATAGAGCAAACCACAAAGACACAGTTCATAGAGCAAACCACAAAGACACAGTTCATAGAGCAAACCACAAAGACCCAATTTGTTGAGCAAACGACAAGGGCACAATTTGAGCAAACCACAAAGACCCAATTTGTTGAGCAAACGACAAGGGCACAATTGGAGCAAACCAAAGGACAATACCGGTTGGAGCAAACCATAGGGACACAAACCATTGGAGAAAACCAAAAGTGCAGGACAATACTTTCGAGCAAACCACAAGGAAGCAACCTATTGGAGCAAACCACTTCGACACAAGCGATTGGAGTAAATCCGAAGGGTACAATACTTTCGAGACAACCGAAAGTACAAAAACCAGTGGAGCGAACCAAAATAATTCAAGCTGTAGCAAAAAAAAGACACGAACATAAGCTGTTAGCGAAGACCATTTTTCAGTTATAAAAATCATAAAAGCCCTTATGCCAGGCACTAGAACCCGCTTCATGTGTTGTGGACTATAGCAAAACAAAAGGTCATCGCAACCATCCAAACCAACCAAAACGCAAACCCCGCAGGAAACGCGCTCTCATTTGCCGTTCTCGGCTACAGTCGATCTCGCCGAAACGCGTCGAGCCGATTTTACCTTCGCGCTCTCGCCCTGGCCGACTGCTGCGCCCTGCTTTTCGGCAGCTTCGTAACCTCCTTGCAGATGATGCTGCGTCCAGTGCTGGAGCTACCGCCCCTGCATCCTATTTCACGCCTAGTGAACTCCTACCCCGCCTGCTGCCTGCGGCTCTACCTGTCGCATTCAAGCACCCTGGCGTCCACCTACATCGTGGTGCTATTCAGCTTGGAGCGCTGCCTCGCTCTAGCCGATCCACTGCGCTGGAGCCGACGGTTCACCGCTCGCCGAGCTTTGTTCGCCGCAACGCTGACAATTGCCGCCAGCTTCGCCGCCTGCCTACCGGCGCTGCTGAGCTTCCAGGCAGTTGAGTTCTACTATGCTCACAACGGTGCGGGTCAAGGCTTCGACACTTTCCGACTGTGCTCCTCGGCTGATGCGGCCAACGGGAGTCGGTGCAGGTAATCATTCTGAATGGGATTAGTAGGTCAAGATATTCTAGGTATCTATTCCATCATCTGTGATTATGGCTTTCCTACTTTGAAAAAAGTTCCAAATCTGAAATTTAGTAAATATTTCCGACAATTTCCTTGTCGGAATATTGTAAGGAGGTTTACTACCACAGAAATTTGTATGCATACCACATGAAAATCACTTTCCAACTTTTACGTACTAGTGCTTTCGTATCGATCATTACTTTTCTTAAAACAGTATCCTTCATTAGTTTTCTTTGTTTTTTTCAATGTGGTACGGTAGGTACCACAGACACTCAATAAGAGGGACGTTTTCACCAGTTGAGAGCTTCAAAACTCTCAAGTCAGACTTTGACGAAAAGTCAATCAGGTAAAAAGGGTTCAGTAAGAAATATCCAAAAACTATAAATAAGACTCTTGTTTTAATTCCCACTTCTCCGCTAGTCATGGGAAAAAAATTTGATTCCACAGTCCCAAGAAAAATTTTTTAGTTCAATTTGCCTAAAAACCGGACCTTTTCGATGCTTTCATCAAATTGGAAGCCATGAGAAACTTGGCCGACTCATTAATTCAACAAAGGAAGTTAAAAGAAGCACAAGAGAAAGTTCTTTGCAGCAAAGACCATGTAAAACCAATGAACTAGAGTGAAATCACCATATTTGTCTAGTAATGAATTGCTAACAAGTGAAATGCACATTTTCTGGTGAAAATATTTTCTCCTACTTCAGGTTACGCGTTTAAAAAAATGGTTTATTTTGCTTTTGTACTTTGAAGTATTTGTGTCTAATTAGCAACATAAAAGGACCTCGAGGATTCAAACAGCTCATTATAATTATTTGTTAGTTACGCACGCGCACGTAACTAACCAGCAAGCAGTGCCACTAGAAACTTCGAGGTAGTTATCGTCCCATTGCTGCTATTCCACAAGTGTACCCTGCGAGCCACTCTGCGATTTCTAGGTCCTCTTTCAAGAAAGAGAATTTCTAGATTCTCTTTCCAAAGTTCGCTTAGTCTTGCTCTGTTAATACGTAAAATTTGAGACTTTATTTTCGTTTTTTCCAATTACACTTTAATAGCAATCAATACGAGTTTAGTTTACAGCCCCACTGCGACCTTTAGGAAGAATTCCATATTCAAATGAGATTTCGGGTCTCACTGTTCTCCAACAGTGTCTCACAAGCCATTGATTCTTGACACTTTAATAAGGAGGCTCCCGCATCCACGCCAATTACCCGCGCAGGCCGGTGACAGAGTGCCGCGTTAACTTCGCCATATTCAAGCCCTACGCAATACTCCACACGGTGTCGCAGTCCGTCGTGCCCTTCAGCCGTCACCGGCGCCTGCAATGCCGTCATCTGCGCCGTTCTGCGCCGACAGCGGCAGCAGAGGCAGAGCTCGAAGCCCAGCAGGCCGACCGGAGCCGCTGCCAATCAGCGCGATCGCATGGTGACAAAGAAACTCATTCTGATCTCCACCGCTTTCATTCTGCTGTGCTTCCCCGGCGCTCTGTTCCACATTGTGACCAACGCCATGAGTGGCAGCTACTGCTCCAGCCTGGCTGCTGACCTGCTCACCCTGACCAACAGTCTGGGCGCGGCCAATTTCTCCGTTAATTTTGTTCTCTACTGCATCAGCGAGACGCAGTTCCGCAGACTGGCGCTGTCGCTGCTGTGCCGGAGGCGCCGGCTGGCCAGGCTGCTCGGCTACCTCAACAGGCCGCGGAACATTCCGGAGCTGAGCTGGCGACAGCGGCCGCGGCCGGGATGCGACTGCGATGCATTGGAAGCTCAACTGTCGCCGTCGCTTGCCTTGGCGAAGCTTCAGTCCGGATCCCCATTGTTGAAGGCGAACTCTTCAGCAGCTTATGGACTTTATCAATGTCGAATTGGCGTTTACTGACGATTTGGCTGCTAGGGCGGGTCGGCGGCGCGCTGAGCAGATGCAGCTTCAGGTTGCTGTCCGCAGGGACTGTCCCGACACTTGCTGAACTTCACGCAATCATCTGGCACTAAAGTATTCGGAGTTCTTTTGATATATTCTAGTGATTAATGTTCTAAACCAGTGATATCGCAAATATCAATTATCTCATCAATTTAATAATTATTGTCAGGCTTTTGTGATTTTGCTTTTATGATATACTGCAAAGAAGCTAGCTTGTCCCTAGAATTGCATGTTAGGTACCAGTCAGTCTGCTCGTATGTGTGCATGTGTGTCTCTTCTCAGCCATATCTATCTCTATTTTTTCGCCTGTATTGCCTGCCTGCCTTCTTGTTTGCCTTGCATGTACCTGCTGATCTGTCTCTATTTTCGGAGTGTCAGTCTATTCCAATCTTATGCAAATCAATGAAGTATTGATAAGAAATGCTTGAAAAAAAACTCGTGATTTGCTTAACTATTGAGGCCGAAACGCAATACAATTTTCTGGACTGGGTTAATTCTCGAAAGCGAACTGTAAACGAATTAGATTGCGGTCGACTATCAGTAAGGCCCACACTATAGATTATAATTTATAGTAAGAGCTGGAACCAAGCTTCAAAGCCTGGAAATTTCAGCCGGATTCTAGAGCAGAGTATAAACGGCGCTTTTTTACACAATGGTAAGTGCTTCATTTTTATGCTGATCCAATTTGTGATGCATACATTTTTACTTTTATTTCAAAAGTGGCTTGTGACTATAGCTCCAAGCAGCTGTGTACGCTTACTTGCAGTGGTGCAACTTTGGGAGGCGGACAGGCGACCGCCCTCTTCCGACGAAGGAAGAAAAAAAGTAAGGGGGAACTAAGCGAGTTTTCACAAAAAGCCAGAGCCGATCCGCCCCCCTTCGAACCAAAATCATCAGGGTCTGCCCCTTCATTAAATTTTTGGTTGCGCCACTGTACGCTTTATTTACAAGGACCACTGGCAGTCACTTGTTTATTGATAGTAAGAAGATCTGCTTTTAAAATTAATCAAATTATAAGAGATGCCAGAATGAACTATGAAGAAACAATTTAACCGTCCGAATCGTTCAAGGGATGAGCTCACTGCACAAAGCACGTAATCGAAGCTTCGAAGATGTTTTTAAGAATAAAGAAGGGTAATTTATCGAAGTATTGATGTCGGTTGTCTTTTATTCCATTTAAAAGCTTTGTGCAGCTTTATTTCTAAATTAGTTTTAACGGCTACATCGTTAGGAAGATTTTCGTTTATGCACGAAAAAATAAATTTTCTAAGAACCACCAAATATTTTTGATCCATACCGTAACTCCTTCCCTTCTTGGAGTTCAGAAGTATACTTTTTAGACAAGTTGGATAGCGTTAAGCGAAAGCATATTATTAAAAATCTCTGCTGTTTTATCAAATCTTTTACACTAATAACTATATGAATATTGACATCGATTGTCAAATGTATAAAGTTGAATAAGCTAGGAACCATTTTGTATTCGCTTTTTAATTTTTGTTTCGATACTGATTAAATCGTTGATTTTCTTGACGTCAAAAAGATATTTCGGTAATACAAGGAACAAAAACTTAGCAGGTAAGTTAAAATATTAGAGGATGATAATGTTAACACCATTATTATTTATAAATGATAAGTAGCACTTTGTCAACCTTAATTAAAATAATAAGATGTATCTACTCCAGGTTGAAAATCATACATGAAAATATTAACGCGTTAACACGCAGAAAGAGCTAACAAGGTGTGCAACAGTAATAAAAATACTATGTGGAACTCTTATTATATTGAATGCAAATGACCTAATTAAAATTGGCCAAAGATGTAGCACACATTGGATATTGGCATCCAGTCATGCTGTGTACCTTTTAAATGTTTCATTAAGTTAAGTGAAATTTCTTTTTTTCAAAAAAGTATTGAGTGCACTTTCTATATCAATTACATTATTACAACCTGGTATCTACTCAATAAACCATAGGAAATATAGATATAAAATAAGAAACTATTTAGACAATGTACTTTTAAATAGTTATAGGAATCATTTTAAGCCAATTACTTAATTAATTTAAATGGATTTTTTAGTACTTTATATTCTATTATTGTAATATTGATAATCATGAGTTATTTAATCAGTTTTGATTCATACTATCTAAAGTACTTAAGTTTTAATTGTTTTCTTATTACTATTCTGAATGGAAATTTTCCATTCAGAAAATTGGAAAACTTGGAAATTTTATTTTCAAGCCAATTTAAGCTTCTAATGGTTTAAAGAATATTATTTCTTGTATTCGTGAAATGTATGATTTATACAATATAAGTTACAATTTTATGTCTAGATTTTATTTTTAAAAATTATAGTAGATCCAAAAATAAAATATTGCTCAATTTTCAGGTAAAAAATTATTTTAAGATCTAAAAGGTTTTGCTATGACAGTGAATTAAACTTCTATTTTGATCTTTTAAATTGTCATTTAATAATTCAAATCTCAATAAAAATCCTTTTTTATTATTAAAATAGCTAACCAAAACTTTAGCAATAAATAAGCACAAAATTTACCTCTTTTTAGCTATGCGCTTGCTTCTAAACCAGCAGCTGTGTGCAAATCTTCTTAGCCTGACCCGACGTGCCATGTCATCCTCCACTTCTTACAAGAGCCTCCTGCATGAACAGGCCTTTGTCAATGGCCAGTGGGTTGATGCTGCCAGCGGTGAGAAATTCTCCGTCCTCAATCCCGCCAATGGGGATTTGATCTGCAAAGTGCCGGACATGGGCGCTGCGGATGCTGATAGTGCTGTCTCTTTTGCTCAGGTGCGTGGAACCGGCATAATTTTTCTCAGCCAATAATGCTGTTAGCATTCGCAATCTGAACATGACACTTTCCGTTAAGGAAATAGCTTGGTTTTTTGCTGATTCAAACATTCATAGAAAGTATAATGGGATCATTATCTTTCCTCCCTGGTCTCAACCTATTCTTGCCAGACCGCCTTTGAAACGTGGCGCCGCCAGACGCCCACCCAGCGCTCGAAGATCCTGCTCCGCTGGGAGCAGCTGATTCTGCAGCGCTGCGAAGACCTGGCCGCTTTGATGACGCTTGAGAACGGCAAGCCGCTAGCCGAATCTCGCGGCGAGATCGCCTACGCGGCCTCCTTTGTGCGCTGGTTCGCCGGAGAGGGACTTCGCGTCACCGGCCAGACTCTGCTGGGTGAAACTCCGGATAAGCGGATTGTCACGCTTAAGCAGCCACAGGGTGCGGCTCTAATTTTAGTATTAACTGGAGTGCGTGAC
Source organism: Macrostomum cliftonense (assembly GCA_950096795.1). Classification (NCBI taxonomy): domain Eukaryota; kingdom Metazoa; phylum Platyhelminthes; family Macrostomidae; genus Macrostomum; species Macrostomum cliftonense. The sequence continues at coordinate 45,949 of CATNEM010000248.1, read as the reverse complement.
CCCCTACCCGATTTCTGGTTTGTTTGTCCTCCCCTCAGTCGGCAAGTAGCTTGACCCCCCCGTGTTGTCAGGTAGCTTGACCTCCCTCAGTTGTCAGGTAGCTTGACCTCCCTCAGTTGTCAGGTAGCTTGACCTCCCCTCAGTTGTCAGGTAGCTTGACCTCCCCTCAGTAGGCAGGTAGCTTGACCTCGCCTCAGTAGGCAGGTAGCTTGACCTCCCCTCAGTAGGCAAGTAGCTTGACCCCCCCGTGTTGTCAGGTAGCTTGACCTCCCTCAGTTGTCAGGTAGCTTGACCTCCCCTCAGTTGTCAGGTAGCTTGACCTCCCCTCAGTAGGCAGGTAGCTTGACCTCGCCTCAGTTGTCAGGTAGCTTGACCTCCCCTCAGTTGTCAGGTAGCTTGACCTCCCCTCAGTAGGCAGGTAGCTTGACCTCGCCTCAGTAGGCAGGTAGCTTGACCTCCCCTCAGTAGGCAGGTAGCTTGACCTCGCCTCAGTAGGCAGGTAGCTTGACCTCCCCTCAGTAGGCAGGAAGCTTGACCTCCCCTCAGTAGGCAGGTAGCTTGATCCCCCAGTCCGCAGGTAGCTTGACCTCCCCCCAGCCGGCAGCTAGCACTGTCCCGCCCCCACCCGGCCCGCAGGCGTGTGCGGCATGATAACGCCGTGGAACTTCCCGGCGGCGATGATCACGCGCAAGGCGGGCGCGGCGCTGGCTGCTGGCTGCACCGTGGTGGTGAAGCCGGCCGAGGACACGCCTCTGACGGCGCTGGCTCTGGGCGAGCTGGCCAACGAGGCGGAGCTGCCCGCCGGCGCGCTGAACATAGTCACCTGCTCGCGTAGCCGAGCGGCTGAGGTGGGCCGAGTGCTGACCACCAATCCGGCGGTGAAGCACGTCAGCTTCACGGGCAGCACCGACACGGGCAAACTGCTGCTAGCCCAGGCTGCCGGCACTGTCAAACGGGTCACAATGGAACTGGGTGGCAACGCTCCCTTCATTGTGTTCGATTCTGCCGATCTTGACAAAGCTGTGAGTGTCTCCCATTATTAACACGGTTAATCAATATCACACATACTACAATATTTACACTAGATTGGTCGCTCCGTTAATTTACTTGCACACTACTATTAGGACCAGTTATAAGTAGTGCTATTTCAACAAAAAATTTAATTGGTAAAAAATGTATAAATTTATTTGCACATGGTAATAGTAAATGCAAGTTTCATAGTAATGTGATAATATTAAAAACCATTTTTTTAAGAATCTATATACTTTATCAGTCATTGAGATAAATGAAATATGGCAGTTTTTGAAATTCAGTATCTTTTAACGACAGTTTTCTGGTGAAGGCTTGGCCCGGCGTAGATTGCCCACCAATTTTTATTATCTACAATTAATGAGCCTGTACCCTAAACCAATAGTGCACTTTAATTGGCTCAAACCCTCAACCCGTCGCTTTGCCATAAGGTCTTTATTCTCTAAAATTCCTATTCTGTTTAAAGAGAGTCGATCGAAGGTCTTAGGAAGTAGAAATCTATACTTTAAATTTGCCTTTTTTATTTCGATAAATTTTAAGCCAGTGTTGAGAATTTCTCCATTCTTGCGCAAATAAGACTACTGTCGGCTGGTCCTGAGAGTAGTCACAAATGTATGGTTCCGCAGTGGAGATAGAGAGTGACCTATCCAGTGTATACAGTATCTGTGATCAATATCTGATCAGCTCTGATCCCCGATAATCTTTCTAATTAATCCTGCCATCCAGGTGGCCGGACTGATTCAAGCGAAATTCCGTAATGCCGGGCAGACCTGCGTCTGTCCGAATCGGGTATTTCTGCAGCGCGGCATTAGCGAGCAATTTCTAGAGAAATTGTGCGAACGCGTGGCCAAATTGAAAGTTGGCGATGGAATGCAGGTTTGACTTGGTCGGGGAGTTTTTTCTTTATTTTTTTCTTGTAGCCTGAAGCGTATCTGTGGGCTGTGTACAGCTGTTCAGTCCTGACGGGCTGACGGACAGACAGACAGACAGACAGACAAAGACGGGCTTACAGATGGACAGACAGACAGACAGACAGACAGACAAAGACGGGCTTACAGATGGACAGACAGACAAAGTCGGGCTTACAGATGGACAGACAGACAGGCAGACAGACAAAGACGGGCTTAGAGATGGACAGACAGACAGACAAAGACGGGCTTACAGACGGACAGACAGACAGACAAAGACGGGCTTACAGATGGACATACAGACAGACAAAGACGGGCTTACAGATGGACAGACAGACAGACAGACAAAGACGGGCTTACGGACAGACAGACAGATGGAGAGATAGATAAATAGATGGATTTGCTGATTGCTTGATTGATTGATACAAAAGACATATTCATACATTAAAAAATTAGTGGGCATGTTAGAATTCTTTTTTTACGAAATAATCTACCGACAGAAGTAGAAAGTAGTGTGTGTGCCGACTAAAGAGTTGACGAGCCCGCAATGAATTTTCGCAATATATGCAAGTAAGCAAAGTAACAGAACTAGATGCTCGTATTAACAGCTCTAGTTTTTTTGGTGTTTACACATAGCTAACCAAGGCAAAGAAGCCAGAAACGAGGTCTTGAGCTACTCCAAACAGCTTCTGTAATTAGTTTTCTCCAGCTGACTCCACCCGACAGCTTGAAAAGCTTAAAATTTGAGCTTAAATTTGAATTTCTGGAACGCTCATTCGCTAAACTTGAAACCTCGCGCAGTCTGGCTCACAAATCGGCCCGCTGATCAACTCAGCCGCCCAGTCAAAACTCGAGCGTCTAGTTGCCGACGCCAAACAGCGCGGCGGTCGCATCCTCGCTGGCGGCCAAGCCGTGAATGCTGGCAGCGGCGGCGGGTACTTCTTCGAGCCGACCGTGGTATCGAGCCTCGGCAGGGATTCCGCCTGCTTTCGCGAGGAGATATTCGGCCCGCTAGTGGCCGCATTCGAATTCAAAACCGAGGCCGAAGCTGTGGAATTAGCCAACGATTGTCGGGTTGGGCTTGCTGGCTATTTCTACTCGGCCAATGTTAACCAGTGCTGGCGCGTGGCCGAGCAGCTCAACGTCGGCATGGTCGGCGTCAACTGAGTCCATGGTGAGCACCTGTATAGCGCCGTTCGGCGGCTGGAACGAGTCCGGCCTGGGCAGCGAGTCAGGCGTTGGGTACGGCATTGACGAGTACCTCAATGTCAAGACTGTGGCCTATAATCTTGCCGAGAAGTAGGCGCGCCGATTTAATTCGTTCTGTAAAAGGATAAATAAAAAATTAAGGAAAGATAATTTGTTTCTAAAAATAGATTATTACGTCACATTGAGTCATGTTAAGCTAGTTTCTAAAAATAGATTCATTGGTATCTAGTGTCATTTTTCTATAGCGCCGGTCATTTTACTCGAAAAGTTTTTACCAAATTCCGATTTTGCTCTGCCAGCCATTTTGACAGACTTCAGTGCAATTTAATACATCATCTATCGATTTGATTGAACCACCTGTGACACTACTGAAATATATTGTTGAATTGTTTTTAATTATTGAAATCTTATTAAAATTATTAACTACTAGCTAGTAGCTTAAGCGAGTTTTGTTCATGCGAGTTTCACTTGAACACCAAAATAGCTGCAGCTTCATCTGGTTTGTCCGGCTGTTTTAGTCTATGGCTAGAAAAACTGCTGCATCAGCATTAGCCTAATATGCTCAGGAGGAGCTCTTGTGTCAGTCTTTCTCAACCAAGTCGTTCGAGATTGTTTCTTAACAAGGCACCCGGCAGCCAAGCAGCTCAGCGTCACAGCGCCATGTTTGACGGCCAGTACATCGCCGACGAACTTGAAAATCAGGAGCGTCAGCGGCAGTTGGAGATTGACAGCTTCAACTGGAAGGACTGCATCCACCGGTGGAAGCGCAGTCGGGAGAAATGGCGCAGCCAGGCGCTCCGGCTGCAGCAGGCGATGTGCGAAGCGGCCAATACTGTCAATCATTGGCGCCAGCGCAGCAGCCTAGCCCAGTCCGAGCTGACGCGAGCCCGGGGCCAGCTGAATGACTGGCACCAGGAGACCATGCGCTGCAGAGACACCGCCCGCCAATGGAAGTGCGAGGCGTTGCGATGGCGCGAGCTGGCTAGGGCCTGGAAGCAGCGCTGCTGCGACCTGCTGGAACAGAAGGACGACCAGCAGATTGCGCAGCTGTGCCAGGCGCGGCAGAAGCAGTGCGCAGAGATCCGTCAGATGTACCGAGCGGGCTGGTGCAATTTGTAATCTCTAATGCCGACAGCTGCCTCTTAGTTTTTTTTCGGCGTTCATTTTTTTCACCACTATTTATTGCTGACGCAAAATTGTCGTTTTTTTCTGCTATACTGGCATTCTCAAATACAACCGCGGCCGGCCTGAACGGTCCTAAGCTGTGTTTTTTTATTTTTCTCCGAACTAGCTTTTGCCAGCTTTTCGGATGCTAAACTGCTTTGATAAGGTTCTTTGATTGAGAGAGTTTATTATTTATCCGCGTTGATTTCCTTCTACTTTATCCCAGGGCCTCTGTTAAATCGCCGTGATACCCGTGCGGTAACCAATTACCCATATCGTCACTCAGCTACCTGGCGTCTCAGGTTGCTTCTTAGCCAACCTACTTCTCAGACAACTCACTTCTCGACGTCTTTATTAGCCACCACAATACAAAATTAGCTGCTTTCCTGGTTTGCTATCTCACTCCTTAGCCAGCTGACTCCTCAACCACCTCACTCCCCCGCCATCTCACTCGTTAGCCAGCTGACTCCTCAACCACCTCACTCCCCCGCCATCTCATTCCTTAGCCAGCTGACTCCTCAACCACCTCACTCCCCAGCCATCTCACTCCTTAGCCAGCTGACTCCTCAACCAGCTCACTCCCCAGCCATCTCACTCCTTAGCCAGCTGACTCCTCAACCACCTCACTCCACTAGCCATCTCACTCCTTAGCCAGCTGACTTATCAACGTACTTATCAGTCATGTGACTTCTCACTCACCTCTATCATCACCCACTACCTCACTTATCAGTCCATTCTCTCTTCACAGCTAACAAAATCTTCACTTAAAATATTTTACGCTTCGTAGCATTGCAAGGGTTAGTTGTTGCATGCAGATCCTAATTCATTGAAAAACCCGTGCTGCATTCCCCACTTCTACACTGCGGGTTATCGAGTATCAGTCGCTGTTGTTTGTATTATAAATGACTTAAGGCGAATATTTAGTAGACTGGAGGACGACAAGTCGCCCTGATGAAGCATTACCGTCAATAATATTCAAAGGGAATTTAGTTCCACCTATTAGACTCCTCGATGCTCGGGTACAAAAAGGCATAGCGTGAGTCAATTTTTATCGAGACTGCGGCTCAGCCAAGGGAGCAGCCATACAATCGGCTCTTTGATTGCCTTCCGCTCTGCTCCAGCTGGGCTGCCCCCCCCCCCTAACTCTTTCACCCGCGCCGTGTGCCAGTCCTTCATCTGTAAGCGCATTTGTATGATTGGCTTCGGCAGCCAGACGGGAGTCAGACTATAAACTATTCGATTATATAGTTAGAGTTATCTTCAAACCCTACATATTTTCTATAGAGTCTATGCGTTTAATGATGACCCCAACGGAGAAAGTTTCACTCTCTACGCTAACAAGCAGCCCAACCTATCAGGCGTCAAATTATTGGCAACGCTCACCACACTCATTTGCTATAGCACCATTCCTCACTCCTCCTCATTAATAAATCCTTAGCTAATACCCTCCTCAACCATCACACTCCTTAGCTGACGCTCTACTCAGCTGTCACACTCCTTAGCTGACAACCTCCTCAGCCATCACACTCCTTAGCTGACAACCTCCTCAGCCATCACACTCCTTAGCTGACAACCTCCTCAGCCATCACACTCCTTAGCTGACAACCTCCTCAACCATCACACTCCTTAGCTGACACCCTACTCAGCCATCACACTCCTTAGCTGACACCCTACTCAACCATCACACTCCTTAGCTGACGCTCTACTCAGCTGTCACACTCCTTAGCTGACAACCTCCTCAGCCATCACACTCCTTAGCTGACAACCTCCTCAGCCATCACACTCCTTAGCTGACAACCTCCTCAGCCATCACACTCCTTAGCTGACAACCTCCTCAACCATCACACTCCTTAGCTGACACCCTACTCAGCCATCACACTCCTTAGCTGACACCCTACTCAGCCATCACACTCGTTAGCTGACACCCTACTCAGCCATCACACTCCTTAGCTGACACCCTACTCAGCCATCACACTCCTTAGCTGACACCCTACTCAGCCATCACACTCCTTAGCTAGCACCCTCCTCAACCATCACACTCCTTCCTGAAGCCACTCGTCGATCACTACACCACTTTGCTACCTTATCAGCTACCAAACTGCTCAGAAAATATCCTATTCATTTTCTTAGCTCCACCTTACTTGAAGAAGCGTACTTCACACACTCTTACTCGCAAGCGTAGCTCGCCTCACCTTAGGTTCATGCATTCAAAGTCATTCTAATTATATGAATTTTCAGCTCTCTAGCAATTTTTGTGCTCTAAAGGCCCTCCTGCCAGACGCAATCACGTCGCACCGCGAGCCCTCTGCTCGCCATCAATTACAGGCTGGCATTTGTAGCGCAGAGTTAGCCGCGCCCGCCGCATCTACTGATAAGTCCAGGAGAAAAAAATCTTCGGAATCCTAGCTAGCACTAATGGTGGCGCTGCATGGCTAGAAGCCGGGAGAGAGAGCTGCCGGTTGCCAGGCCCAAATTGGGCACTCGAATTTCCAGCCGTGGCTGGGTGTTCTATGCCCTGGCGATCTTCCCTTGACAACTAGGCTCTAGCTCTCCGCGCCTTCTCAAGATCGCCGGCTCTTGAGCGCCGTTCCTGCTTCAACTCCCTGCGGTTGAGAGGGGCCTGTCGGGATCGCTTGGCTTTTTTTGTGAGGAATCTTTTCGACAGCGCGCCAACCAATTGCTCCCAACGGACTCGGTGGCCGAGTTCGAGATTGAGCAGGCTTAGAAAAGTTTTCGAGGCACACTGTATGATATGTGGAAGCTTGCGGCGCTTGGATCCTTTTTTGCCTAGATAATTTTGGGCTACATTATAGCGCCGATAATCCGTTTGCATCGTGAAAATTGCTCCCTGAAGCTTTTCACAAGGTCAGCCAGCTGTCTTGTATTAATCAGTGCTACGGATCCAAGTAAATTTTTTATCTTACGTAAATGTTTCGCGTGCTATGCGTTGTACTTATGGCGGAAGCATTTAAGTAGCGTCTTACATCATGTACTATTGTGCATGCGATCAGTTAGTGATAGTTGAACTAAGGAATTGATTTTGAATTTGCGAAAGAAGTACCAGTACACATGGCGTGACGCTGTAAAGAAGTAGAGTGATCGGGACCGAGGGGGTTGAGGAATGAGGTGGTTGAGGAATAAGGTGGTCGAGGAGTGAGGTGGCTGACGAGTGAGATGGCTAAGGAGTGAGGTGGCTAAGGAGTGAGGTGGCTGAGGAGTGAGGTGGCTAAGGAGTGAGGTGGCTAAGGAGTGAGGTGGTCGATGAGTGAGGTGGCTGACGAGTGAGATGGCTAAGGAGTGAGGTGGCTAAGGAGTGAGGTGGCTGAGGAGTGAGGTGGCTAAGGAGTGAGGTGGCTAAGGAGTGAGGTGGTCGATGAGTGAGGTGGCTGACGAGTGAGATGGCTAAGGAGTGAGGTGGCTAAGGAGTGAGGTAGCTAAGGAGTGAGGTGGCTAAAGAGTGAGGTGGCTGAGGAGTGAGGTGGCTAAGGAGTGAGGTGGCTAAGGAGTGAGGTGGTCGATGAGTAAGGTGGCTGACGAGTGAGATGGCTAAGGAGTGAGGTGGCTGAGGAGTGAGGTGGCTAAGGAGTGAGGTGGCTAAGGAGTGAGGTGGTTGAGGAGTGATCCAATCCTGGCCAATCGTTAGCCTCCGCCCTTGGTCTATATAAAATCCATGATGCCAATATTTTACAGTTAAGCGTTTGTAGGACTTCAGTATTGTCTTTGCACCTTTTTATATAATAGTTACCTACAAGATCAGGGATTAACAAGTCTTTAGAATAAAATTATTCGTCAGTTTTAGAGTCGATTTAAAAGAAATTTGACCTGACGTGTCTCTAGACTGACTGAATTCTGACCATCGACCTTCCGTTTCATTTCCTAAATCTTCTCCTGACATGAAAATCCTACCCTCGAGATTATAGCGAGCCAGCGCATCTTTTACCTTGGCACAAAAGTCAGTTAAATGAAAGACCTCACGCAAAAAATCCAACACAGCATAATTATTAGACGGGTAGTCGTGACAATTTTTTTCGACGACTTTTCATTACAGCTCCTGCCTCCTGTAATTTGGACAATACTGCGCACCACCTGGCGCTACAAGTCAATTCGAACTGATTCAAATCCTAATCTAGCCATCATAGATAGTAAAATCCCGTTATCCTCTTTTAGGGGAAGAAATTGTGAAATATTTTCCATTGAAAACCTGTTGATTGATTGGGCTGCTTATTCGCGTACTCAATGAAAAGCTCAAATTTTTCCTTAGAATTTTTTTCCAGTCAATCATTCCGAGTTTTCCCGGTCTTAGTTCAATTGGGGATATTTTCGGGAAGTCTCAATTCACTAGCCATCGGGATCAGTTAAATAGGCCTCAGAGGATGCTGAAGCTGTGATGAAGAAATGAGATCTGAAATGCTTTTTCAAGTGAGTGACAAGATAAAGGCACGAGGTATTCTCTTTGTTCACTCTTTAGATATATTTTATGATGTTGTGGTGATGGGGTTTAATTTACACTGCAACAATTAAACTCATAAATCAATAATAATTTAAAATTTTTTTAGAAACAAACTTTCGACCAGATATGCAGCCAACAGCACAGCCGCAGCTAGTTGCGCGGCGCATCTGAGGGCTGTGTACAGCTGCTCAGTCCTGACGGGCTGGAGGGGCAGCAACACCCATTCCAAGTTTTCAATGAAAGCACAGCTTTTTACGGTAAACTTGACCTGAACTGCAACGAGTCTATGAACTGTGAACTGTGATTAACTTAATGAGTGAGTTCTTGAGCTGCAGGATTGAGTGCATAGGCGAGTTTATGAGTTCATGACTTCATGAGTTTATGACTCCATAAGTGAGTTTATGAGTGAGTTCATGAGTAAGATCATGAGTAAGTTCGTTAGTGAGTTCATGGGTGAGTGGGTGAGTGAGTCAATGATTTTATGAGCGGGTCAGTGAGGTTTAACCATAGAAGTACACAAGTACTCAGCAGCAAGCAAGCCCTTCTTTACCATCTAGTTTAGTACGCAAAGGAATCTCGGCAAGGTAATGCAATTCTACATAGTCTCTCAAGACAATTTTCTCTAGCCAAAATTCTCCTTTGAAAGTTATTTTAATCATAAAGCTGCATTTTAACTGTCGGAGACCAGCTTTCAAAAACTGCCGAGATCAAAGGGCCCACGCAGACGTCTGAAATTCTTGTGAGAAGGCTGGCCATGCCTGAGGAGATTTTCCCGAGATTGCAGCTTTGCTGGGCTTTCCAGCATCGGCAGCTTTGTCATCAAATTTTGGAGGCGATCTCAAGGATTTCCTGAATCATCAGCGTCTTGAAAAAAATCGGCTCCACTTTTTTTAAAAGGCTTCTTACCCGGCACACCTGGGCTCGGGAAGAGGGCGCAGGCAAGCGCCCATCGATCCCCTTTTATCCCCAATTTTTGCTCACAGGGAATTATTTGCCCAATTCGTTGGTTTTTCATCCCAATTTTTTCTTTAAAATTTGTGGGTTGAAGAAAAAAGTCCACAGCTATTCATGCGGCCTGCCCGCGCGCCCCAGCTTGTGACACAACATCTGCTCCCACTGAAGCAGCACTTGAGGCGCCTGCACTGCGGGATCTGCCTGGGCTTTTGATCCGGCGGGGGCCCAGAAGAAGTGGCCACTGAGCAGTTTGCAGGGAGAGAAAGGGAAGAAAAAGGCTAGTTAGAAATCAAGTAGGCGGGAGAAACTTGGGATGAGACACGGTGGCCGATCCGTCAGTCTCGGGAAAATTTGGCTTCGGCAGCACATCGGGTCCTAGTGCATCTTGTTGCAAGCGGTTGTTGTGTGTTCAGTGTCTGAGCTAGTTTGACACGCTGCGTTATTCACACTATTAAACGTCTCCAAATTGTGTTTTCAAACTCAAAATTTTTTGTTTCATATGAGTGTCCCATCTCTTCCGAGCTCTTTTTGTCCCCTGATTTACTCTCCATTTGTCGCATTATTCAGCCTTTAATTTTCCCCCATTCACTCTCCCTTTATCCCCTTATTCACTCTCCCTTTATCCCCTTATTCACTCTCACTTTATCCCCTTATTCACTCTCCCTTTATTGACTGAGTCACTCTCCCTTTATCCCCTTATTCACTCTCCCTTTATCCCCTTATTCACTCTCCCTTTATCCCCTTATTCACTCTCACTTTATCCCCTTATTCACTCTCCCTTTATCCCCTTATTCACTCTCCCTTTATACCCTTATTCACTCTCTTTTTATCCCTTTATTCACTCTCCCTTTATCCCCTTATTCACTCCCCCTTTATCCCCTTATTCACTCTCTTTTTATCCCTTTATTCACTCTCCCTTTATCCCCCTTTTCACTCTCCCTTTATCCCCCTATTCACCACCCTCGTTCATTCAGTCCCTCTCCCTTTTTTCCTAATTTTAATAATGCGAATAACACTAATCCTCATAATGCATTTGGCATTGCTTTCGGATCAAAGGAAAAAATGGCAACGGGTGGGCTGGCAAAAGCTGGCAAAGTCAGACATGACGAAGCTCCCTTATTGGCAACCTTCTCAGCCAATCAGCGATCGCGAAAACTTTGTTTTACAAGGAGACGAAGAAATCAAGCAGTGGGTGTTAAAAGCGGGAGCCCAACACAGAAACGAGAAGAAAAGGGAACACAGGAAACAAGAAGTTGAAATGGAAACCATCGGCAGACATAGAAAAAACAAATAGACTGTTTCTTTCAACTTAGCGCCTTAGAAATATTGTCTTTTTTTTAAAAGCAGAAATGTTTGCCAAGCAGCGGCTGCCCGTTCTTTTTCTGCTGTTGCTTTTGCCGATGGCGCCCACCACAGCCCAAGAGCAACCAGGCCTCATCATCAGCCTCGGGGACAATGTGAACTTCAAAACACGCGTCGGTCAGCTGGAGAAGCTCGACAACCGACTTCCGCCGCCGCCGTATCATTCGGTCCAGCTGGTGCCGCCATCGGCGGGTCTGGACAGCCTGTTCGCCGTTGACCGGTTTGGCGCAGTCTCCGCTAGCCGCGATGTGGACCGGGACGAGCTGTGCGGCGCGCTGACCTGCTGCCTGTCGCCAGACTGCCTACTGGACTATCGGCTGGAACTGCAGCCGGCCCCAGGAGCGGCTACGATTGTTCGATCATTGCGCATCCGCCTCCAAGACGAGAACGACCAGCCGCCAGTGTTCCCCAGCGTGCAGCCGGTAGACGTGCCCGAAGACGCCAACGGAACATTGATTCCGCTGCCGGCTGCAGCCGATCGCGACTCGCCGGGTTTCGGCGTGGCCAACTACAGTCTGGACGACTCGAGCGGCACTTTCTCGCTTCAGGCTGGCGGCGCGCAGCCTCTTCTGCGCCTCATTAGGCCCCTGGATCGAGAGCGGGTGCCGCAGTACCAGATCACGCTGCGAGCCACCGACGGCCGTCAGACCGGTGCCGTGGTCATCACCGTTCGAGTTAGCGACGTGAACGACAACGCGCCAGTGTTCGACAGGCCGGCTGAAACGCGGACCATCCTGGAGAGCTGGCCAGTCAGAGACCGGCTCATGACCCTGCCAGTCGGCGATAAGGACGACGGTCCCAACGCCGAGCTCAGTTTGTCAGTGGTGAATGTGACTCCGCCGGAGCTGGCCGGTTACTTCGGGGTGCTGAAAAGCGGGACAATCTGGGGCCTGCACCTTCGGCGTCAGTTGGATTTTGAGCGGCCGGAGCAGAGACACGCGGTGGTGCTGATTGAGGCTCGGGACGCTGGAACTCCGGCGCTGTCGGCCAGCGCAACTGTCACAGTCAGCGTCCTTGATTTCAATGACAATTCGCCAACCATTGAGCAGCTGGCCGTGTACGACTTGTTCGAGCACAGCGTTGAGGGCGGACTCGTTATGACGCTGAAGGTAAGGCTTCTCAACGTTTGTTAAGAGTGAATTTTCCAAGCCAGACTGCATTCCACAAAGCTTATCTCACACAGGTGACTGACGTGGACACGGTATCCCGGGGCAAGGTGACGTGCAAGCTGCAGTCGAATCCCATGTTCGAACTGCGCAAAGCCAGCGAGAGCTCCGAGCGCCACACAACTGAGACCGTCACCTACCATCTGTACAGCGCAACTCGCTTCGACTTCGAGGTATCACAGAATGAGTCGGTCGAAATCAGCTGCTTGGACTCCGCCCAGCCGGAACAGACAGCCAGCCGTCGGTTTGTCGTGCCAATCCGAGAAACCAACGACTTTGCGCCGGCTTTCCCTCGTCGCAGCTACTTTGTCCAGGTGTCGGAGAGCCTCGCTCCCGGAGTCTCGGTGCTGCGCGTGCAGGCGTTGGACAAGGACAAGGGCGAGAGCGGCCTACTAACCTACTACCTGGACTCCGTCGGTCAGCGCCACTTCCGCATTGGCCAGCGCTCCGGTGTAGTTGAACTGCTGCCGAGCGCCAGACTGGACCGCGAACTCCAGTCCAGTCTGCAGTTCGAAGTGATCGCCGCCGACTCTGGCAAGCCGTCCTTCAACGCATCGGCCACCGTGGTTGTGAAACTGCTGGACGAGAACGACAATGCCCCGGCGTACACCGGCCCGGCTGTCATGAGCGTCTCCGAGGCCAGCCCGGCCGGAGCTGAAGTTGGCAGGGTGACCTTCCAAGACCCGGACGAGGGCGAAAATGGCACCGTTCGATTCGCCTTAGTCCCTGGCCGGTTTGTACATAACGATTACCTGCTACTGAACTCCACCAGCGGTGCTCTGTCACTTCGAACCCGTCTGGACCGGGAGTCGCAGCCGCGCCTCCTGGTGCTGCTGCAGGCCTGGGACCTGGGCGAGCCGGCCCGCACCGCCACGGCCAGCCTGCAGATCGAAGTGCTCGACGTCAACGACAACGCGCCCGTGTTCTCCGTGCCGCGCCACGGTCAGATCATCGGCAGCGGAGTCGGCGGCGGCGCGTCTGGCAGCTCGGTGCCGCGCCTGCTCTACACAAACTTGCCCCCGCGATCGCTGGTGGTGGAAGCGGTTGCCAACGATCCGGACGCTGGTGAAAACGGCCTGGTGACGTTTAGCCTGCGCTCCGGCACCAATGGCAGTCGGCTATTCGGCGTTGACCGCGTCAGAGGCGAGGTGCACACCCTGTGGAATCCGGACGATCCCTTAGGCCCGCCAGAGTCCGGAATCTACAGCCTGACGCTGCTGGCTACGGACAGCGGGGCGCCGCAGCGTTTGTCCAGCAGCGTCGCCTTCTACGTGCGTCTGACGGCGCCGCCCGGCTCGATGCACCACTTCGGCACGGCCGGCGCTGGCGGGATCGCCATCCTCATCGTCATCATCGCCGCCACGGTGCTGATCGCCGCCGGCCTCGTGGCCGCCATCTTCTACGTGCGCGCCAAATCGGTTGCCGAGGTGGCCTCGTCTGTCGGCGGCAGCGGCGGCGGCGAATCGTCTGGCGACCGGCTGGCGCGCACCACCAAGGCCCACACTGGCGGCGGCGTTGTGGACAGCGGCGACGGCGAAGGCGACGGAGAAGACTGCGGCGCCGATGCGGACGCCGATACGATGGGAGTCGCGGGCGACTTCGCCGGCTGGTCGATCGGGCGGCCCTTCGGGTCGCCGGCTGCGGTGAGCCACCCCTCGATTCTCCTTTGTTTGTGTGCGCATCTAGAAAAAAATTTGCTTTGAATTTCAAGCCTTCCCCCCAGTTTCCGCTCGGGAATTTCCTTCGCCAACAATGCAGAGGCCTGTTTGAATACATTTGCCAATTTTTCTCGAATCATCCAGTTTCAGCAAAGTAAACATATCGCATACCGCAGTGGCAAAACTCAATTCTATCGCATTTGTTGCTACCTGTGTAACTCGGAAGGATATACGGTCTCTACCTGCCCATAGGAATAAAATACTCTTTACTCTGCTACTAAAAGCTTATCTTAGCTTTTCAAGCTTGCAAGTCTCGCGTTTTCTTTGGTGGACTCGCTGGAGGTAGCTAACTAGGCGGGCAAGGAGGCAAATGGGAAAAGTGAGTGAAGAGAAGAGATTTTGAAATCCGATAGCTACAGGGCGGTGAGTGCGGCGGAGACTGGGGATCTGCCTTTCTCTTTCCGTTCCCTACTCAGCTCCCCAGTCTCGCTCAAGTCAGCGTTTCGATTGAAGATAACAATATGGTGCAGGAGCCTAGCAAAGTCCCTTTACCTTCCCCCCCTGCTAGGACACGAAGGTTGGGCTGACAGGCCATTAGCAATGGGATGCTCACCCCCGTATTCCTCATCTTCTTCTATTGTCCCGGGGCCTGCTTTCTCTTCTGTCTGTGTCCAAATTTTGCAAAAAAGCTTCAGTGTAACATTTATCGCTTTCCATATCGTCCCCCAATTCATGCGCTGGCTCTGGGCTGGCTGAGCCTCACACCCGCATTCTGACCTGACCGGCTGGTGGTGAAGAAAATTTTTATTCTAATATTTCTTGCAGCAATATGCTAGCAATATCAGACTCGATATCAAATCCATAGTTACATGCCTTTAGCGTGTATTTCAGCCAGGTGAAACAGCCGAGAAAAGTTTTAGGAAGTGCAACTGAAGAACGAATTGATTGGATTCTGCAGTGGCCCGGCCGGGCGTTCCGCTTCAAGTCAAATCGATTCACCAATCCATTGACAGCCTGCCCCAACTCGCCAGCAATAAACTGTTCGCTCGCTTCTGTCTGTCTCGATTTCATATTCTTGTAGCTCAGTTTTGATTTCACTTTTCATCTATTCATCCTCATTTTTCTGGTTTGTTGCGTAACTATCGCCATCATATGAGAGTATGAACACAGCTGACTGCAGACGAGTTGCGGCTCCTTGGGTGATTGATCGATCAATGTTCGACAGGATGTCGATAGTATTTTAACAGAACCAGCCTTGTAGTCAATTACTAGGAATATGCGATCTTGTTTCTCCCTTTACCGATCTTTCTCAACCTTTACGTGTTGATGGCGGCGTGCCGACGGACCAGAGCGGTTCAACGGAGCGTTAAGGTGTCATCGGCGCTTCTCACGGGTCTCTTGGCCTCTCTCTCTAGCACACACGCATTAAAATTCGCTTCACTTCGCTTCAGCTAGGCTTCTGCTGTCCAGAGCCTTCCGTCCGGGCTCAATCGCGTGCCCTGTTTGATGGATGCGTTTCTCTCCTTATGCCAACCTTTGCCACTCTTGGGCCAGCCCAGTGAGATTGCGTCGCCAAAAAATAATAAATAGAGAGAGAGAAGAAGGAGAATGATCCCATTGTTGCATTGCTGACACTTTTTGGGCAGCTGGCTTCTATGCTAACAGTCCGGCTGAGGCAGCTGCCCTGTGCAGCTCAACGGAAGAGCTCAAAGATGACGAGGCGTAATGATGATGCCGCCTAAATTCATTCAGAGCCAGCCTCCGTGTTCTCCTGTTCTCCTCTAGAAGGCTGAGCATTTCTATACTATGCAGGCCTGAGGCGTCTGACAAGCTCAAGTCCTGTTTTTTGAACCCCCTGACCCCTGGTTGAAGCCCTCACTCTATAGCTGTCAATCTGCTCTCTAAAGAAAGTGCAAAATAACCGCTGCTCTCCAATTTGCATTCAATTTGCTGGGATTGGTGAGAAGCTGTGATTAGCCTGAAGCATGCTTGCTGCATCACCGAACTCTTTCAGATTTAACTTTGCCTTGCGACAGTTCAGTCCGCCAT
>CATNEM010000248.1:0-22500 GCA_950096795.1 Macrostomum cliftonense | reverse complement strand
TTATTCAACCCATGGACGATATATAACAACTGGATTGTTAGGCTGACACCAAAGCGTACCGATTTTTGGCTCACAAAATCACCGCTTGATGCTGATTGGCTAGAGGTTTTTCAACCTCACCAGATCCCTCACCAGTCCGAAGCCAACCCAGTTTTTCCTACCCCTCTTTGCCAGCCTAACCATTTATATAGATGACAAGCGTTCCTCTGGAAATCTACGGGTAGAAATGTACATTTGGGCATGAGGAGTAGCTAAAAATAGCAGCCAATAAACAGTAAGCGGTGATTTCGTGAGCCAATTTCATAATGGAGACGGAGCCGTGGAGGGAAGCTGTACGGTAGCTATTTTTAGAAGCGAGTACACTAAGGGTTTATTGTACATTAACAAGAAGGATTCAATGCCTAAAATACTAAAAGAGAACTCCGCGCGCTATTTTTTAGCCGGGACTGATTCTCTCCGGCCAGACGGATGGTGCGCAGCATCACGAGCGCCGACTATCGGAGGAAGCCAGCGTGGACGACTCTGGCCGAGGCGGCTCTATCGAGGACGTCAAGGTATCTAATGGCATCGGCACGTTCGTCGGGCCGCTGACCCTGCCGAGGAGCGGCCACCCGCATCACGCCTACCTGCTTCGGCCCGACCGGACTGTACCATCAGCCAGCGCGATTTGACGTCCCCCTGCTGGCTCTCCATCCAGAGTTCCCTCTCTCCCCTCAATCTTTGTTCAATGCAATCCTCAGAATTGAGGCGACAATTCTTGCGTACTTTACTGCTCTGATTAGTTCGTATTTTTTAGCAAGACTAGATCAATGCAAAGCATTCAATGTCTAATGCGTACACAATCCCTAAAAGCGCTTCAGTTTGTTATAATTCGTGACTGTAAATACTCGTATATGTATTAAAATTAAATCGGTCAGCACACAGCACTGTCTGCTATAAATTACAGCCGTCTGCATGCGTACTACACAGAAATGTAGTAGTTCAATACCAATTCACCCACGTCCATTCTCGTAATTTTAACGGAGGCCATGTCCTTGATGAAAAAAATCCTTGCATATAAATTTTGAGAAATAAATTTTCGATACGGTAACCCTGGCAACATAGTTCTAAAAATTTCCCCCCAAAAATCCCACGAGCATATATTAGCTTTCTGGACTGCAAGTTCACAACGAGAAAACACACTGACAGCCTGTACCAGACATTTATTTAGCAGGGACTAAGAAAAACACTTACGTATTGTCGGGCCATACAAGGACGATATATAACAACTGGATTGGCTTACACCTAAGGCGTGCCGATTTTTGGCTCAAAAAATCGCTGCTTGATGCTCATTGGCTAGAGGTTTATCAACCCAACCAGACCCCTACACCAGCCCAACGACAGCCGTCCCGACCAGTTTTTTCTACCCCTCTTAGCCAGCCTAACCCTCTGCGGGTAGAAGTGTACATTTGGGTATGAGGAGTAGCTAAAAATAGAAGCCAATGAACAGCAAGCTGTGATTACGTGAGTCAAATTTTAGGCATATACTATGTACTACCCTTCATAGTGAAATGGTCTGATAATCCAGCTGTTATACGAGCGTATATCGTCCTTGCTTTGTCCACTTAAGGCCCCAACTTCATGATATTTCAATAGTTTTGACTTTCAGTTGCACTCAAAGCAATGCTGGATGATTTTTTGTATTTCGCTTGCTAATTTTTCTGCTACGCCTAGCTTAGAATTGTCGGAGTTTTTCGTGTCAATATTCTTGATGATTTGACTACTCCATTGGTGTTTAATTGTCACGCATGAGTACGAGCGTATTTTTTGTAACTGTTTTGATGTCAGTCAAGATATTCTAATTTACCTATCATTATGAGTACCTTTTTTAGATTAGTTAATTCGATTGTAAACAGCAAATACTCGTACTGTCGATGAGTAATTTATCGAGGTTTTTTTAGCCATGGATTGTTGCTATATGAGCTCGTGTTTGTCGTGGACTCAGTTAATTTCTATAAATATTAATCGAATTGCTACATTAATGACACCAACAATCTGCCATAATTGAAGCCAAGTGCCCATTTGTACCTGGTCTAATGTAGAGATTTGGAACTTTAATGGCCAATTCCACGCTACCATCACTATGAGCTATTCTCCATCAAATCTGATATCCCTATCCCTATATATATCTCAGTTCATATCGATCTACGAGTATGAGCTGAACTATCTCACTCGTGGGCAAGTCAATTAAAGGAAATACTATGGAATCATTCATTTAGAGTGGAACTATTTTGTTTTTTAGTCATGGAAAAATCACAAAAATTTGCAAGCATTATTATTTGTCCTTGGCCTCAAGTCATACTGTAAAAAATATTTTTTGTTAATTACTACTAGCAAGTAGCCAGTAAAGAGCGTTGATTGATACGAATCTGACACCCGATTTGAATTTTACTTTGGGCTTTAAAATTGGCTTCACGCGAAATTGAAACACGTATTTATTGGATAAAAAATCTATTGGTAAACTCTATATTTTTCAGTTATTTATTCATGATATTACTTTCTGCGAGATATTTGCTCCAAGCATGACCCAGCATGCGTGCTGGCAGCGCACCGGAGGAAAATGGCATGTCAAACGGAATACTACATGCATGTACAAAAAAAGTATTTGTCCAATCCAAATGCTTACTTCGACTTGATAAGATGTCAACTTACCGAAACAAATGCAAACAAAACGTGGAAACCTCGTTGCTGAAGAAGGACTTGCCAAATACCATTTGGATCTGAGGCAAGACGAGCAAACACTTCTCTAGGAGCCAACCGGATGGGTCTGTTGAATTGGGAATTTCCATCGCAGCGTGGCTGACTCGCAGGGTCCATCTCAAGACTGCTGCAAGTACAAGAATGCTAGTAGCTACTCGTATCATTAGATTCATAAGGCGCTGGCAGCAGAAATACAAATAAATCTAGGTACAGCACACTGCTTTTGTGCACTCTATAAAATGAGTCAGTCAGACAGACACTGCATACCGAACGATTGGAGTTCTGTATAGCCATAGTGACTTACTGCCATCATTGGTGAGACTGTGTTGCTTCAAATTGTCGCCATGGATTTTCTTTAAGATAATTCAATGCAACCTTTGACCCTGATACTTTTTAGGGGCAATTAATCATGTCAGATGCTAAGACACAGAGCATTGATGAAGAGGACCGTCTCCCATCGCCAGTTCGTTCCGCGAGTTCGCCCAGTACACCACTGCCCACGGACTGGGCCGGTTCGCCGCCCAGACCACCGCCTTCGGCCGCACAATCTGGATCGCCTTTCTGCTGGCTACATACGCAGGCTTCTCCTACCACCTGTTCACCTTGATTGATCGGTAAGTTTCAATACTACTCTGTCGAATGTAATTTAGAATTTTTTGCGCTCAATAAGTGCTCCAATTTTTATTAGATATGTTAGCGCGCCGCTTTTAACAAGCTCGAAAAATTCCTATCGGTACGAGTTCCCTGACGTGTACATCTGCCCAAAGAATCTGATCTCAATGAGCAAGGCTTATGAGCCTCTGAGTCTAACTGATTTGCCAAAGCTGCGCGGATTGAAAAAAGATTGCAACACCTCCTGTCAGGCGCATCTAAGCTACTTCCTGGAATCCAGAACCGTCATGAGCACGCCCATGTATGTATTCGCCCAGACGGTATCCGCAGTTGAAGTCGCACTTATGCCAAAACTAAACAGCAGAGCTGTTTGTGAGTACAAAATAAATTATTTAACATGCACTCAAAATAAAAATTTATCGGTTTGTTTGTTAATGCACCTAAAGTCCGGGGAAGAGATTTATGGCATATGTAAGCGAGTACGAGCGAATTCTTTCTATAGGCTTGTATGAGATTGTTTGACTGCGAGCCGCGGTGGATTCCCAGCTGACGCTTAATATGTGTCGCGCCAGAAAATGCGAAAAATAGAGCCGGATGTGAGGTGGAGAGACAAGAGTAAAGTTAATGAGCACAAAAGAAGATTCATATTACATACGAGAAGGGATTTTGTAGGTCCAGAAAGAGCATTCCAGAGCTAATACCATTCCAGAGACAAAAGCCAGGCAAACGGGGGCCCTTTAAGGAAACAGGGGAGGGTGGTGAGTATCAAGCACTAATATCCCTCCTGGACGCTTTACCAGCCGGGTCAATGCTCAGATCAAATAATTCTGTTCATGCCGTATTCCTGTCGCTTGGGCACGATTTCAGCCGGAAACACAAGCGAGTGCCGTTTCACCCTGGACGGAACCGAGTACACCGGAGACAAAAGCTCCGTGCCCCTGTTCGGCACCAGCATGCGGCTCGCCTTTCCGCCGGCCAATCTGACGCAGCCGCCCTACGTGACGGAGCAGCCCTGCACACCTTGGAATGAGGCGGCCAAACAGTTGAGAGCGGCCGGTCTCGGACAAATGTCGGACCGGATTCTGGCGCTGAACTTCTCCGACGGCGACGCGAGGTGCCGAGCTCCCGCCGGCCTCCCACTCGATGCGTTCGACAATTATACGAGTGAGTTGATAGGAATGTTTGCTAATAAAATTTTTCATTGAGATGCCTGAGGGCCTCAAGTAGTTGAGTTTTATACAATGCATTTGAAATTCCAAATGGCAGTTTTTGAGTCCCATTGGGTGAATACTATCGAAATGCACCGTTGTAAACTTCATTCAGAAGATTCAAACCGAGCTTTCTTAACCCTGTAATACCAGTTGGCTGTCTGTTGGCTTATTCAGCTTACACAATTAACTGAGCATTTTGCCTCTAACTGCTCAACGAAATAAATTGAGTTTTAGGCGTGAAGGAATTGCAGCTGAAAAGGCACGTTGCATCCTTACAAAAATGTAATCAAATGTAATGAGATTAGGAAAAGCCTTTTCAGGTCCACACAAGAGCCACGGAAGAAGTACTACATTTGGATGTTTCATTTTCTCTACATTTAAATTTAAAGCATCAATGGTACAAATGCGCATGTTGTCAGTCTAAATATTGCCCTCAATAATATTTGTTCATGTCAGTCGCACTTTACCGTTAAAACCAATTCAAGCTTACATCATCAACGAAGGCAAGCCGCCAATATGCTACCTGGACAACGAATCCGACAGACAATTCACTCACAACTGCTTTGGCGGACAGATTCCCACGATAAACGTTGAAATGTGCACCGAATGCTGCTACAAAAGCAACTACAGGTATTATGGACTGCAGTACTACGACTGCTTCTGCAGCAACAGCATTGTAGAAGCGAGCAAGGTTGACTCGGAAAACTGCATTTATTCGTGCCCGGGTCAGGCGGAGGAAGCCGGTGAAACCTGCGGCGGTGACGGATTGTACATGAGTGTGAAGCAGATCAGACCAACAGGTGAGAGTCTGCAGATTCTGGTGTAAACGCAGCGCGCTTTTTTATTAATCCGCGAGGAAATGCACCTCTAGATGGATCAGCCCCTGTAGCTCTCTTTTATCGCAAATGTGTGATACCCAATCAATACTGTGGGACCTGTATGTTTAGTAGTGATTCCTTAGTGGTAATGCTGGACAAGAAGTGCTAGTAAGGGAATTTTCGCCGATTTCAGCCGACTTGCCGATCTACTCGTCTTACGGCGGCTACCTGTCCGACTACCTGATTGGCCCGTACTGCTTCTACAACGACACGGTGAACGGACTGGCGCTGTCCTACTGCAACATCCCCTTCTGCTGTGAGTGCCGCTTTATAAAATCCACTACTCTGGCTACTCAATCGGCTATCGATTGAAATTGACTCAATGCCTGCGTTTGATTTCCCAGCTGCTGCGGGAACCTACGACTGCGTGGTCAGCAGCGCCGACAACAAGGACCTCGCGGACCGACAGTCAGCAAAGTACACGGGCAAACTGAACTACACCGAGTTTGGCCGGGAATGCATGGCTTGGGACGACGTGAAGACCGCAGTGGCCAAGCGGGAGCTCAGCTTGCCCGCCTCAAGCATTATTTCTTGGGACTTACCCGTTACATGTGAGCCTCTGTGCTTTGTACGAAATACTAAATGCTTTAAGTCAGCATTTGTTTTCGCGGGAAATTTTTACGCGGGAAAACTTAAACAGCTCACAGTCAGTGCAAATGCACCATCCGATTATGCAGACTATTCAATTGATCAGATGATCATCTTGACGACTGACTATGCGATCAGCAACCGTACCAACTACTGCAGAGCAGCCCATATTTTGTACGACGCTACTTACTACAATGAAAGTGGTGCTCCTGTGTTCTCCAGGTTGGTTGATGTTTGTGCGCAAACACGTTTGTATTTATCTCTGAGACAGCTAATGACCTAATGCTTAAGTGTTTTTACTTTCTACATAGTCGGAGCACTCTGGTATCGTCTCTTAATCCCGGATGTTTCTATGTCAACGAGGAGGACAACGAAGTCATATTTGAGCACTGTGACATTAATAATTGTGGTAAGTATAGATTGCTATTGACTTATACACCGTATTTGTTAAGCAGCACATCTGGGCCTTACAAATTTAGAGCAGTAGTAAAATTAAGTCCTGTAACTCTATAATTGTGGGTCCGTCAAAAACAAATTCTTTTTTATCTTGGATCAAGTGTTCCTGCCTGGGGTGGCAGTTTGAAACGTTCGTTTCGACTTAATCGGACAAAAACTTTAGAACACAAAAACGGGGTGCGGTCACCACTCTGAAAAGACACATCGCCGAAAGCAACTAATTCATTTACGTCGTATTTCCTAAAAGACTCAAAGCTGAAAATATGATTAGCCTTCCCCAACACAACGCAGAAAATACGCATCACCGAAAAGACAATGTCGGAAAGACACATTGTAGAAAATCGAAAATGTTCGAAAATGAAAATCCCCCACATTTCCCCCATCGAAAATGTGGGGGAAAGCTTAGGGCTCGTAAATTTTCTATGATGTGTCTTTTCGGCGTTGTGTCTCAGAATGCTTAGCTTTTTGACGATGTGGAATTTCGGCCGTGTGTATTTTCGGCATTGTGAAACGCCCTCCCCCCCCACAAAAACATTAGACTTTTTAAGGTCCCGGCTATTTGCTGGGATGTGAATCGCTCCTTAGCAGTCAGGCAGGTAATGCCAACGAAGTAGTTTTGAACTTAGTTTTACACTTCTCTAAACCGGTTTGCAGTGGAAGCCAGCCCCAGTGTGCCCGGCATCATCAGGAGCAACATCGGCACAGCTCAACTAGCTCGCCAGTTCAGTCCAAGTCTCGACATCGGGCTGATTCACTGCACCTTCTACAACTGGCGGTGCAGAGCGAACGACTTCCAAGAGGTGCTGCATCCGGAGAGCGGTGTCTGCTACAAGTTCACCAAGGAGCCGCTCGTCAAGCGCCTGAGCCTCTCCCAGCTGGCAGAGGCGACTCTCAACGTCCAGCTGTTCACGGACTCGACAGACTCCGAAGGATATGGACCGGATGAGGCAGAAAGCACGACAAAGGCAATCATAAACGAGTTGAGCGATTCGACAGTCATAAAAAACAACGCATTTGACGTGAGTATCGTTGATTAGTTCCCTTAACTGCAGTATAAAGTCGTCAAAAAGCGCAGTTGCGACTTGATGCATGCTAAAAACGCAGGTGATTATTGTGCCAAGCGGTACGTTTCCATGGCTATCGCAAGCATTTGAAGTTGTGAAGGCTCAAAAGTCGGAGTTCAAAGTACGGCTCGACAAGACTACTCGCTTCTCAAAGCCTTCGCAACAGTGCAGCAAAACTGCATCTCCTATTACATATGTGCTTGACTACTGGAAGCCTGGAGGCCTTCCATCTAACGTAACGTAAGCCAGGCAGGGATTTGCCCATTGAAATAACTAGAAAAGGCAATTGAGCTCTAATCAAAACGTGTTAAGTGTAATATGCTACAAAACTTGGTTGCCCCTTCTTTTTTTTGTTTCAGGGCCCTTATGGAAAGCACCTTCTGGGTGGTCCAGAACGAACAGAACTGGACTGCCAAGATTGAGTTGTTGAAGCAGCTCATTACTGGCTACAACAACATGAAGTAAGAGAATGAAATATTAACCTGTTAGTTGACTTCACTGCTCTGACTTTTACAATGCAATTTACTGTAGGAGCCCCACCAAGCGAATGATGACGTTCAGTACGAGAACTCAGGAAGACTGCCTCAACGAATACGTGCTGCGAAGATTTGCTGAGAGCTGCCGCTGTCTGCCGACCTTTCTGCCCATTCCCGAGCAGCTGTATGCCAAGTATCCAATCTGCTTCAACTCCACCGACATCGACACCTTGTACGCTACTGACCAGTGCTTCATCAAGCAGAAGGAGAGAGTGAGGACTTACCGAGTAGATGCTCGAGACCACTGTGTGCCTCCGTGTGAGACTCGAAAGTACACAGTTAGCCAAACATCATTTCCTTGGCCAAATGTTCGAAGACAGGTGTCCGGCAGCTTTCTGAGGAGATTGGCTAGAGTATATGGCTATCCAAACCGGGTACAGTCTCTGAGAGGTCCAGGCGCGATTTACTCGGCATATCTGCGGCACTTGAGTTTGAGCAGAAACACGACGGAGCTAATGAACTTCGACTATCAGCTGCTGACGCTGCAGGATCAGCTGGCCATGGTGTCCGTATCGGCTTCGCGGATGTTTGGCGAAGAGATTGTAGAGGAGGAGGCCTACCCGATCAGGAACCTACTAGCCGACATGGGCGGTTAGTATTTATCCTCGTTTTCATGTTGGTTTTTGGATTTTTTACTATTCCTAGTTCACCGTTGACTTAAAAGGTCAGTTGGTTGTGACTTGGAGATTTATCTTGGAGCACCATAACTGCTAGCTGAGTCAACTGTCAGCTTATGCTACATTTTTGTGTTTAAATAGCTTTAAAAAACTAAAAATAAAATTCCATAGCGATCTATGACCTCCCAAAACCTACCTCCCTGAACGTTTTCCATCGGAATTATAATAATTTTTCCCTAAAATCTGCATCCCAAATATCCATCTCGGTTTCTGACGGCCATTTTTTTCAATCAAAAGCAGCTGCCTGCCCAGAATCTGCAATCCGTTTTGTTATTCTGTGAAATCTTCAATTAAAAAGTGCCCCACTCCAGAAACCCGTCGTACAAAAAATGTGCTTTTTCACAGATGTATCTTCTATACTTTTGAAACTGAATTCTAGTTTCTGGATCATCCACTTTGAAACCATTATTTTATGCCATTGGGGATTTTCGTTCTGTTTAATGCAAATTAAAGAACATCAGAAAATAAGAAAGAGTACATTTAAATTATTTTGATAAGTCGGGGGGCTTCGGCATCCATGTGCCCAACCCACCGGTTGTGACCTCCCTAGGTAACATGCGTCTTAACTTTATGAATTAGTAGCATTAGTGCA
Organism: Macrostomum cliftonense; assembly: GCA_950096795.1. Classification (NCBI taxonomy): domain Eukaryota; kingdom Metazoa; phylum Platyhelminthes; family Macrostomidae; genus Macrostomum; species Macrostomum cliftonense. The sequence continues at coordinate 13,147 of CATNEM010000248.1, read as the reverse complement.
CTTATTAATGCAGCACATAAAACTGTATTGAAAAGAGGCGTCCCTACCGAAATTTATTTTCTTTACATCTTTCAGTATTTTCTAGCGGAAATTTCTTTCTTTTCTTCTCTAAAGCATACGGATGCCAAGGAGTGCGCACAGTTTGAGCAGTAGAGTGTAAATCGGCTTCATGTGAACAGTCTTTCCTTGACAATAAATGATTATCATGCACACATTTTACCAGGCATCCTGGGTCTCTGGAGCGGCGTCTCCATTCTGACAGTGTGCGAACTGATCGAGCTCATTGTCTACGTCATTCTCACACTGAAGCAGCTCGCCATGCACCGATTGCTGCGCCGCCTAGCCCCCTTGGACAGCTTGTCGACAGTTGATTCGAGCTCCGCTGCCGCCGGCCAGAGCAACGCTGGGGGGCCGAGTTAATGATAGACGCCTTTGATTGCAGTCAATTGAGCTTGAGGTTTTGAGTGCCCTGGGCTAATTTGAAGTTCAATTGCTACCCATTCTGCTCCTCCAAGTCTTGAATCAAAAGGAGACGAAAATCCATCAAAGTTGAACATTTTGCAATGAGTCAACAACAATATACGACGCCACACATTTTGACTAGATGTATCCGAGAGCCCGCAACACCCAGCCTATAATTTCCCATCTCAAACTGGTAATCAGCAGGGTGGAAGCCATACATCATTAACTGTCTTGCTTAAGGGTGCGGATTGTATCCTAGAGTTTGGGTTCCAACCCAAAAACTTCAGGTCATGAGGTGGACACCATACTCACTAGGATACAAATTCTCATCTCTTTGACTGTGGTCGATTTTCGTTTGAGGTTCAAGTAATCCATGTAAATATAAAGTGCAAAGTTCAACCCGTGTCACCTCTACAAGTACTGAACAAAAATTCTCATAGCATATGAAGATACACTTATCGTGCAGCCTCTTTTCTATTTTTGAGCCAGTAAGTTGAATCTTTTCATACGCCCTTTCCTAAACGTGTTTTACTTCGAAAAGCAGGAAATGTTCTATTTTATTGTGTCCAAACCGTCTGTCTGTCCTTGCCCGTTTGTTTTCTGATCTTCGCTCTCCTCACGCTTTGATTGGTTCAGCGGCTTGAGGTTGTCGCAGTCTCCTTTCTACCCCTTATTTGTGTACTCTAGCCCTTAAGCGTACGTTTTATCCAACCTCATAGCTTCATGGACTAAACATTCGTCTCGACTATGAGCCCTACCATGCATGCAGCAAATTCGTCACAAAAATGTCGTTAAATATGTTGATTCAATACAAATATGAGTTGAGAGACCTGTGTATTTGTTAAAAATAATTTTTCAAGTTAAATATACTCGTACTGGTACCAACAAAGAAAATTTTAACTTTGAATTCTGTCTTTCTGTTCTTTGGCCTGTCTGTCAGTCTGCCTGTTTGTCTGTCTTAGTGTCTTTGTTCCTTTCTAAGTACATTCCTGTCCTAGTGTTTCTCAGTACCTGTCTATCTGTGTGTAATAGCTAAAACTGTCCTCTATTGCTATCGTTGGCCAACCGTCAATCTTCCATTCACAGCCTGTATGGAAACTCAATGCGTTAAAATACACCATGAACTCCAACTAATTAATATATTGTAGCTTAATCGCTCAGTAGAGCTGCAGCTAATCCAATTGATTCTATTTGCAGTTAACTTACTACCTTTTAAATGTTTTACGTGATGAGTTTTTAGCATGGCCGCTGAGCCGCATTTAATCCGTTGAGCGCCCAGCCATCCCGATGAGCAGATGATGAAGAGCCTCATCAAACCAACTGTCAAACTCCCCGTGACACCAACAGAAGCCTATCTAACTGCAACTGCCCCCCGCTTGCCTGAACCGGCCCCATCTGCCGCGCAATTTCTAAAAAAGCGCTCCAGTTAATTTAATCCCCTAGGAACTTGGCCACTACTGACCCAATAGAGAGATTTTGCATATAGAGACAAAACCGGCCAAGTAGCATCAGCAAGGAGCTGACTATGTTGCGTCTGGTGAGAATATCGCTTCGTAAGTTTATTTGTTTGTCTTCTCTAGGGCAATTTGCTTATGTTTCGTTTGCTAATTGTAAATTTACGTGTTTTGCGCGAAAAAATACAATTTTAAACATACCCCTTTTGAAATTTGCCGCTCTAAATGTGCCATCCGAAGTCTGCCTGTCTAAAATGTGCCCTCCGAAGTCTGCCTGTCTAAATGTGCCCTCCGAAGTCTGCCTGTCTAAATGTGCCCTCCGAAGTCTGCCTGTCTAAATGTGCCCTCCGAAGTCTGCCTGTCTAAATGTGCCCTCCGAAGTCTGCCTGTCTAAATGTGCCCTCTGAAGTCTGCCTGTCTAAATGTGCCCTCCGAAGTGTCTGCCTGTCTAAATGTGCCCTCCGAAGTGTCTGCCTGTCTAAATGTGCCCTCCGAAGTGTCTGCCTGTCTAAATGTGCCCTCCGAAGTGTCTGCCTGTCTAAATGTGCCCTCCGAAGTCTGCCTGTCTAAATGTGCCCTCTGAAGTCTGCCTGTCTAAAATGTGCCCTGCGAAGTCTGCCTGTCTAAATGTGCCCTCCGAAGTCTGCCTGTCTAAATGTGCCCTCCGAAGTCTGCCTGTCTAAATGTGCCCTCCGAAGTGTCTGCCTGTCTAAATGTGCCCTCCGAAGTGTCGGCCTGTCTAAATGTGCCCTCCGAAGTGTCTGCCTGTCTAAATGTGCCCTCCGAAGTGTCTGCCTGTCTAAATGTGCCCTCCGAAGTGTCTGCCTGTCTAAATGTGCCCTCCGAAGTGTCTGCCTGTCTAAATGTGCCCTCCGAAGTCTGCCTGTCTAAAATGTGCCCTCCGAAGACTGCCTGTCTAAAATGTGCCCTCCGAAGTCTGCCTGTCTAAATGTGCCCTCCGAAGTCTGCCTGTCTAAATGTGCCCTCCGAAGTCTGCCTGTCTAAATGTGCCCTCCGAAGTCTGCCTGTCTAAATGTGCCCTCCGAAGTCTGCCTGTCTAAATGTGCCCTCCGAAGTCTGCCTGTCTAAAATGTGCCCTCCGAAGTCTGCCTGTCTAAAATGTGCCCTCCGAAGTCTGCCTGTCTAAAATGTGCCCTCCGAAGTCTGCCTGTCTAAATGTGCCCTCCGAAGTCTGCCTGTCTAGATGTGCCCTCCGAAGTCTGCCTGTCTAAATGTGCCCTCCGAAGTCTGCCTGTCTAAAATGTGCCCTCCGAAGTCTGCCTGTCTAAATGTGCCCTCCGAAGTCTGCCTGTCTAAAATGTGCCCTCCGAAGTCTGCCTGTCTAAAATGTGCCCTCCGAAGTCTGCCTGTCTAAAATGTGCCCTCCGAAGTCTGCCTGTCTAAATGTGCCCTCCGAAGTCTGCCTGTCTAGATGTGCCCTCCGAAGTCTGCCTGTCTAAATGTGTCCTCCGAAATGTGTCTGTCTAAATGTGTCCTCCGAAATGTGTCTGTCTAAATGTGTCCTCCGAAATGTGTCTGTCTAAATGTGCCCTCCGAAGACCGCCTGTCTAAATGTGTCCTCTGAAGACTGGCATTCCAGATAAATGTTGTGTTCAGGAAAATTAGGGCATCAGAACCCCGATACTATAATTGGGCTCAAATTTCACATCATTTGAAGAATGAAACCTAATTTTTTAACACGAAATTTCGCAACGTCAAAACTTAACATAGTCGAATTTCACTGGAGATTTAGAAGACTTCACGAATCCCCAATTTTTTTATTGCCTTAATTATACAGCAGTTGAGAAGGACATGTGCATGTTCTGGCTTTAAGAATTACTGAAAGTGAAGTGAAGTGTAGTTTCGACATTGGGAGAATTTGGACTTAAAAACCTTTTAGACACATCTTTAGGACTGTTTGAAGCCAAGACTTCTTTAGCAGAGGATTTTTTTTTTTGAAGCTACTTTTCTCAACTACTGAGTTTATTTCAATAATTTAGCTTTACCTACACCGTTTGCACTCTATCAAGTTATTTACTTAATTTTTTTCTACCCAAGCCGAAACCGCCTGACAAAAACTCCAGGGCTACTAATCACTTGAAAGCATTTAATTATCTACACAAGAAACCAGCAAAAACCGGAGCAAAACCAGGCATCGTCACGCCTCGAGCCCTTTACAAAGTTTTCTCCAATTAGCTGAGCTAAAATTTTGGATTATTATGAATTCAATTTATTTTTAGAATCAACTGCCAAAGCAAAAAGCAATTATAAAAGTATTGCTGCTTGCGCCCAGTGCAAGCAACGAGTTATCAGGACACAAGTCTAGCCATCATGACAGATCGACCTAGACAGATAGGCAGCAGTACGCATCAACTGCCCGTAGATTAGAAAATGAATTTATCAATATTCAGTACATTTCCTTTCCCTAGCCAGGCCATGTCAGATGCTAAGACACAGAGCATTGATGAAGCGGACCGTCTCCTCGATGAAGAAACGGTCGGAGGCTTCGGCATCGCTAGTTCGTTCCGCGAGTTCGCCCAGTACACCACTGCGCACGGACTCGGCCGGTTCGCCGCCCAGACCACCGCCTTCGGCCGCACAATCTGGATCGCCTTTCTGCTGGCTACATACGCAGGCTTTTCCTACCACCTGTTCACCTTGATTGATCGGTAAGTTTCTGTCAATTAAGAAGTAGGCGACAACTTTAAACGGAGGCGCAAGATTCTTGTGCACAAAGGTTTCGAAGAAAATGGCGTTTCTCATTTTAATGGATTCAGAAATCACAGTAAATTCGTATTTTTGAATATTTGACCGGAATGATTCATGATAAAATTGGCTTACGAGTACAAAGATGGCAAAGATTTAGCTCCGAAGTGACACTAGAGACTCTCGCGCTTCGCAGGTTCACGAGCACTCCTCTGCTGACCAGTCTGGCCGCGTCTCTGCCATACGAGTTCCCTGACGTGTACATCTGCCCAAAGAATCTGATCTCAATGAGCAAGGCTTATGAGCCTCTGAATCTAACTGATTTGCCAAAGCTGCGCGGATTGAAGAAAGATTGCAACACCTCCTGTCAGGCGCATCTAAGCTACTTCCTGGAATCCAGAACCGTCATGAGCACGCCGATGTACGTATTCGCCCAAACCGTATCTGCCGTTGAAACCGTGCTGATGGCAAAGCTGAACAACAAGGACATTGGTAATAAAATTTTGAGCCAGTAGTTTATTACGGTTGATACAGAATTGTTTTGAATACCAGTCCGAGTCTGATTTCGATCTGGAGAGGAATCTAAGAATCAACGGCAGGAACTGAGATGCAAATAATTAAGTTGCTAATATTCGAATAAAAATTTGTCATGGTATTCTTTTCTGGTATTTATTTTTATATCTCGAAAAGCCACTATATTCTGGCTGGATGGGCACAAGTAAGGAAGCTTCAGGAAAAGCAAACTGGTAGCATGGATCTACTATTGCCTAAATCGAAACACATCACAACTGACGTGACCTCAATTGTTTTTTGTACAATGCGCACCAATTGCATTGCGTCGTGGTCAAACTTGTTTAAAAACAGTGCCAAACTTACCGATGCAAAATTCCGGGTTGGGTCAGATTCTATACACGACGAAAGAAATGTGCGCTTTGACAAGGAATTACTCCTGCATTGCTTCAGCGTGAAGTGTTAAAAATATGGGTGGATGTGTCAGTCCCTCCCCAGTCCGTCAGGATTGAGCAGTTATACACAGTAGTCGGTTGCGTACCGAAAAAAACTGTGGCTGTGCTGTGCTCGGAAAAGGGCCGCAGGACATCAATTAGGTTCTAAAATACTTTCAGCCGGAAACACAAGCGAGTGCCGTTTCACCCTGGACGGAACCGAGTACACCGGAGACAAAAGCTCCGTGCCCCTGTTCGGCACCAGCATGCGGCTCGCCTTTCCGCCGGCCAATCTGACGCAGCCGCCCTACGTGACGGAGCAGCCCTGCACACCTTGGAATGAGGCGGCCAAACAGTTGAGAGCGGCCGGTCTCGGACAAATGTCGGACCGGATTCTGGCGCTAAACTTCTCCGACGGCGACGCGAGGTGCCGAGCTCCCGCCGGCCTCCCACTCGATGCGTTCGACAATTATACGAGTGAGTTGCTTGTGCTTTTTTTAGAATAGCTTATGAGTTGCAAAAGGCAGGAAGAATATAAATTTAAGCTGAAAAAGTAACTGCGAGACTCATTTATTGACAATTTATCGACTCAAGCTTTTAGAAGTACTTCTCTATTATGTGACACAAGCGAAAGCTGTCATAGTGATGGCCGCAAATATTAACCACATAATACAAATTTTATTCTGCATAATGTATCCTGTGCTATTACTCTTATAGTTTTTAGTGATGATAAAATCTAATTTAGCTAATTTCGCCAATGTAACTTAATTCCTGCTCAGTTCAACGTACGAAAAGATACTGTTCTTTATTGTGTTACTCACAAACAATTTTGTTTGTTTAGCATATCTGCATAATGTGGAAAGTTTCTGATTAAAAATCCAAAAGCGTTGCGTTAAATCTCAACTAAGATTCAACATTCCAATTACTCGTAATCAAGATCGGGCACCGCTGAAACTGCTTCAGTACAGCTCATAACACAAAAATTCTATAGCTGTGCTGTGACCGCGCTGAAGTTTGTTAAAAAAAGTAGCTATTTCAACTGCGACTGCTTTGACATACTCATTCATTTAATGATGCTGTTATACTAGTTTTTCCCCGATGATTCTTCGCATATAAAGTGCAATACTAAAATTCAGCTTGAGAAATACTCTGGAAAACTCTTTGTTACCATCAGTGGCACATTTCTGCTATACAGAAACAATGATTTCTTGTTTCCTGTTTCAATTCAAGCTTACATCATCAACGAAGGCAAGCCGCCAATATGCTACCTGGACAACGAATCCGACAGACAATTCACTCACAACTGCTTTGGCGGACAGATTCCCACGATGAACGTTGAAATGTGCACCGAATGTTGCTACAAAAGCAACTACAAGTACTATGGACTGCAGTACTACGACTGCTTCTGCAGCAACAGCATTGTAGAAGCAAGCAAGGTTGACTCGGAAAACTGCATTTATTCGTGCCCGGGTCAGGAGGAGGAAGCCGGTGAAACCTGCGGCGGTGAAGGCTTGTACATGAGTGTGAAGCAGATCAGACCAACAGGTGAGAGACTGCAGATCACAGTGTAAACACAGCACGCTTTTTATCAATCCGCGAGGAAATGCACCTCTAAAACAGCCCCTATGACTGTCTATGACCGCAAATAATTGTGAAATACCTAATCAATACTCTTGCATATTAAGTAGAGATTGCTTAGCTGGTGCTTGGATACAGCTTGAAAAGCAGTGCGAATAAGAAAATGATCGCCGAATTTCAGCCGACTTGCCGATCTACGCGTCTTACGGCGGCCATCTGTCCGACTACCTGATTGGCCCGTACTGCTTCTACAACGACACGGTGAACGGACTGGCGCTGTCCTACTGCAACATCCCCTTCTGCTGTGAGTGCCGCTTTATAAAATCCACTACTCGTTCGCTACTCAATCGGCTAACGATTGAAATTGACTCAATGCCTGCGTTTGATTTCCCAGCTGCTGCGGGAACCTACGACTGCGTGGTCAGCAGTACCGACAACAAGGACCTCGCGAACCGACAGTCAGCAAAGTACACGGGCAAACTGAACTACACCGAGTCTGGTCGGGAATGCATGGCTTGGGACGACGTGAAGACCGCAGTGGCCAAGCGGGAGCTCAGCTTGCCCGCCTCAAGCATTATTTCTTGGGACTTACCCGATACATGTGAGCCCGTGTACTTTGTACGAAATACTAAATGCTTTAAGTCAGCATTTGTTTTCGCGGGAAATTTTTACGCGGGAAAACTTAAACAGCTCACAGTCAGTGCAAATGCACCATCCGATTATGCAGACTACTCAATTGATCAGATGATCATCTTGACGACTGACTATGCGATCAGCAACCGCACCAACTACTGCAGAGCAGCCCATATTTTGTACGACGCTACTTACTATAATGAAAGTGGTGCTCCTGTGTTCTCCAGGTTGGTTGATGCTTGTGCGCAAACACGTGTGTATTCACCTCTGTGACAGCCAATGACCTAATGATTAAGTGCTTTTACTTTGTACCTAGTCGGAGCACTCTGGTATCTTCGCTTAATCCCGGATGCTTCTATGTCAACGAGGAGGACAAAGAAGTTATTTTTGAGCACTGCGACATAAATACTTGTGGTAAGATAGTGATTTAATCATTGTATTTGTAAGACCCTTTACCCTTTAATATGGCAAAAATACTTGCAAAACTATAAATAAATATGTCAAAAGTTTCTTTCAGTTTTTCAGAACACAAAATGGGGTGAGGTCACAACGCCAGAAAGACACATCGCCGAATCAAACTAATTCCATTGCGCCAAAAAGACACACGTAGAATATACAAGATATATGGAAGCCCCCGAATGCTTTGATTTTTACGATGTGCCTTTTCGACGGAGTCATTTTGACGATGTGTCTTTTCGGCGTTTTAGAGCACCCCCACAAAAACATTAGACTTTTAAAGGTTCTGATGATAAGGCGAGATGTGAATCGCTCCTTAGCAGTCTGATAGGTAATGCGAACGTAGTAGTTTTCAACAATAACAGGCGGCAAAATATCTGGATATCGCCACTAAAAATTACTCCAAACAGAAATACCTCTACCAAGTTGTAATGGATTTTGTAAAAGAATGGCTTGATCTTATGCATATCTGGAAGTCAACCAAGTTTTGTGAAACTACAATGCTACATTTTTGCTACTTCTCTAAACCGGCTTGCAGTGGAAGCCAGCCCCAGTGTACCCGGCATCATCAGGAGCAACATCGGCACAGCTCAACTGGCTCGCCAGTTCAGTCCAAGTCTCGACATCGGGCTGATTAGCTGCACCTTCTACAACTGGCGGTGCAGAGCGAACGACTTCCAAGACGTGCTGCATCCGGAGAGCGGTGTCTGCTACAAGTTCACCAAGGAGCCGTTCGTCCAGCGCCTGAGCCTCTCCCAGCTGGCAGAGGCGACTCTCAACGTCCAGCTGTTCACGGACTCGACAGACTCCGAAGGATATGGACCGGATGAGGCAGAAAGCACGACGAAGGCAATCATAAACGAGTTGAGCGATTCGACAGTCATAAAAAACAACGCATTTGACGTGAGTATCCTTGATTAGTTCCCTAGACTGCAGTATAAAGTCGTCAAAAAGCGCAGTTGCGACTTGATGCATGCTAAAAACGCAGGTGATTATTGTGCCAAGCGGTACGTTTCCATGGCTATCGCAAGCATTTGAAGTTGTGAAGGCTCAAAAGTCGGAGTTCAAGGTACGGCTCGACAAGACTACTCGCTTCTCAAAGCCTTCGCAACAGTGCAGCAAAACTGCGTCTCCTATCACCTATGTGCTTGACTACTGGAAACCTGGAGGCCTTCCATCTAACGTAACGTAAGTTTAGCAGTCTGATGACATTTGCTAATTTATGTTTTTGCACGGGGATTGAATTTAGTGCTTGTTTAAAGTCAGTTCATTTGCAATGACTGTGAGCTGTTTAAGTTTGTGAAATGTGCGTGTGTGCACATCTCTGACATCTGACTCTACGCGTCCCATGTGTTTGGGGGCTGGCCACTTAAGCCAAAACCCGTCTTAAGCCCCCAGTCAAAATAAACACCGACTACTTAGAAGCTAAATTGAATATCAGACTATCTCAACCCATTCTTAAATTCTCACTGCAAGCCTCTACAGCCTTTAAGTTAATACAGGCAGAGTTATGCCTTTGAAATCACTTCAAATTTGAATTCAAGCAGTATTCTTAACCTGTAGCGTATTCTCCTACAAGCTATTTGTTTTCTCTTTGTTTTTTTTGGTTTCAGGGCCCTTATGGAAAGCACCTTCTGGGTGGTCCAGAACGAACAGAACTGGACTGCCAAGATTGAGTTGTTGAAGCAGCTCATTACTGGCTACAACAACATGAAGTAAGAATGAAATATTAACCTATTAGTTGACTTCACTACTCTGACTTTTACAATGCGATTTACTGTAGGAGCCCCACCAAGCGAATGATGACGTTCAGTACGAGAATTCAGGAGGACTGCCTCAACGAATACGTGCTGCGAAGATTTGCTGAGAGCTGCCGCTGTCTGCCGACCTTTCTGCCCATTCCCGAGCAGCTGTATGCCAAGTATCCAATCTGCTTCAACTCCACCGACATCGACACCTTGTACGCTACTGACCAGTGCTTCATCAAGCAGAAGGAGAGAGTGAGGACTTACCGAGTAGATGCTCGAGACCACTGTGTGCCTCCGTGTGAGACTCGAAAGTACACAGTCAGCCAAACATCATTTCCTTGGCCAAATGTTCGAAGACAGGTGTCCGGCAGCTTTCTGAGGAGATTGGCTAGAGTATATGGCTATCCAAACCGGGTACAGTCTCTGAGAGGTCCAGGCGCGATTTACTCGGCATATCTGCGGCATTTGAGTTTGAGCAGAAACACGACGGAGCTAATGAACTTCGACTATCAGCTGCTGACGCTGCAGGATCAGCTGGCCATGGTGTCTGTGTCGGCTTCGCGGATGTTTGGCGAAGAGATTGTAGAGGAGGAGGCCTACCCGATCAGGAACCTACTAGCTGACATGGGCGGTTAGTAGCTAATTTTTTTACGTGGGATCATATTCAGCTTCAATATTCTTAGCTGACTGTTCTTGGTTCACCACAAATTTGGGTTTTATTTGTGACAGTTAGAACTTCTTTTTCAGGCGAACGCACAGCTTGCTGGTAAACAGTTTGTCCTACTTTCTAGTAACTAGCGACGTTTTATAGCATTAACTCTTTGGCTTCTATTGAATTAAGGAATCATCTACGAGTATATTCATGGCTTGGGGAATTTTATAGCTATAAGTTGGCACTTCCAACACAATGTTCTATAATGCCAAATAAAAATATCGATGCCAGTTCTTTCTGTCAAGTTATGGCTTCAAGCGAAATGCCACCGCGTTTTCTCTTACTGCTCTTCAGGCATCTTGGGTCTGTGGTGCGGCGTCTCCATTCTGACCATTTGCGAACTGATCGAGCTCACTGTGTACATAGTTTTTACAATCAAGCACTGCGTTACTCGGCGTAAACTGCGTCATTGTTCGGGACGAGACCACAATAGGGAGACAGATCCAGGAGCTGCTTACGTCATCCCAGAGCTGCCGACAGCGCCTCCAAAAGACAACGAGGTCACCAATGGACTTACTGATGCTGTTGAATTCGGCAACTGCGAGGCCGTTGATGGAGGCGGTCCAGTGGAAAGCAGCGTGTTTTGATTGCTTTCGGAGCTTTTTGTGACAGCAAAGTCTGCCGGTGTAAGGGGTCTTAGATAGGTAATGATTAAAAACACGTAAAAGCATTAACCTTTTTGGAAACTATAGAGCTTAGCTTAAGTAATTTGTTCCCGTTTTATTTGCTCTGTAAAACTGAAGTAATGCGTGACATAGTCTTATCTATTGAGATTTACTCGAACTAAATTTGTACGAGGGTAGCAGTGACGGATCTAGAAAGCCTCAAGGAGGGGGGCCGCCATTTTTCAATTATCTAAACTAAGCCCTTTGGATCCGACACTGATTTTCTGCGATACTTTTTATCTATCTACGCTTGCTTGTAATACCAATATGTTATCATTAATTGATGCAAGTAACTTGTACTAATACTAAAATTATAGATATTTCTCTTTAAGCCTTTTTTACTCTAGTGGAGCTTCGCGAAGCATGTTTATATACTTTTCATTATGTATCTACCGAAATTGTAGCTACCAAGCGGCACGTTTCCATGGAATCGCAAGCTTTCAATCGAAATTTATGTTCGGGGATCTCAGTGTTAAAAAAAATGTCTATAACCCATCATGCTATTTTTATAGATGTTTATTTAGTTTACTTTTGTATGGTTTTTAAAAAAATTATAATAAAATTTTAAGTCCAAACATAATAAAAAATGCTTTATCGTGTCTTGAAATACTTTTTGTCTAAACAGAAATCACTTAAAAGAAAAGAATTTGTTGTATTTTACTGCTGTTTTAAATATAGTTTGAGTCAACTCTACGGTCCACTTCAAGCGCTTTTTGTGGCTAATTTATACATTTGACACTCTCACACTGTCCCATATTTAATTTTACTCGCCAAATTTATTGATCGCTTTTCACTTAACACTCTTTGATCTTTCCGTCGCCTTATTTCATACCTCACATCACAAGCCCCTCCCTACATTGGATAGCGCTTCGCTCTAGCATGTTCTAATCGCCAGCTAACGAACACTCACCCCGCTCTCTAGCTGTTGCTTCCAAAACACTCCGGCAACATATTTTGATAGAGCACGCCGCAGATTTTAATACTCATCTAGAATGCTCACTTGAGGCTGTATTTTTTCACGAATATTATTCTGGCCTTTGATTACTCGTACTGATGCGACTGCCCAGGTGCCTAATTCTTCAAGAACCTGGGGTAGGAAAATTTGAAGATTATGCGGTCTGATTTCAACTGTTAAAGTAATTTTTCTGTAAAAACACGATGTCGAAATTTAAAAGTAGTAATTCAGATTTTTTCTCGACTTTTCAACAAAAACAACCAAGTACTTAGTCAAGTGGTCAAAGCAGCGTCTCAGGGCTTTGACGCAAAGGACGCCGCATCGAGCAGGAGAATCGGGGCACCGAATTCATCAATTCTGCGAAAATCCATTGCCTCGCCCTGAACCCAAGCAGCAGCAACATCCTGAATCTGCTCTGGACAGTGCGACTCGCCGCGGATAACTTGGCCACTCAGCTGGATTCGTCGACGGCACAGTACTTCACGGGATCAGGCTAGCGTGGTGATATAACTGCAACCTACCACTGATTGGTACGAGGCTATGTACATACTTGTACAACGCACAATGTACGTACGCACGGTAAACAGGTCAGATGTAAGTGAGCGCTTGAGCGCGATACCGCTTTCGGTAAAGGTCTACCCACCGCGAAGTCTCTCGTCTCTCGTCTTACAGAATGCCGCGTTGGTAACGCGCTGAGTTGCTAATATTAACAGCTTGAAAGCTCAAAGTTTGTTGTATTGGTCAGTGTCCAGATCTGAGCGATGTTATAGGATGGTCTCAATCACTTCCTGAAACAACGTGACCGTTTTTCGAAACCTCAAAACGCTAAGTCAA
>CATNEM010000247.1:0-205310 GCA_950096795.1 Macrostomum cliftonense | reverse complement strand
CCCCAAAGAGTTTGTCTCCTCCTACTTTCACAGAAATTTTCTTCATCCGCTCGGGTCTTGCAATAGGGCTTCTTCTTAAAGTCGGCAGCTCAGCTTCTTCCCAGGGATATTAGCGAGAAACTGTTGTTCCTCTGCAAACATGTGGAGGGAAGGTGAGGCAAGCAAAGAGAAGATTGATTCCGAAACTATTCAGCCTGCTAAAACAAATTGCTGAAAGTTTTTGAGGGGTATTTTTAGAATTTTTGCTCTAGTAAAATTTATTTTGTGTGGCCTTTTTTCCGCACAAATAATCCTCACTTTCTCCGATCTGTCCGTCTGGGGTCTGTCTTGTCTGTCTGTCTGTCTGTCCGTTTCTGTCTGTCTGTCTGTTCTGTAACGTCTGTCTGTCTTGTCATGTCGTCTGTCTAGTCTGTCTGTCTGTCTGTCTGTCTTGTCTGTCCCTGTCTGTCTGTCTGTCTGTTCTGTCTGTCTTCTGTCTGTCTGTCTGTGTGTCTGTGTGTCATGTCTGTCGTCTGTGCTGTCTGTCTGTTGTCTGTCTGTCTGTCTACTCTGTCTGTCTGTCTGTCTGTCTGTCTGTCATGCTCTGTCTGTCTGTCTGTCTGTCTGTCTGTCTGTCTGTCTGTCTGTCTGTCTGTCTGTCTGTCTGTCTGTCTGTCTGTCTGTCTGTCTGTCTGTCTGTCTGTCTGTCTGTCTGTCTGTCTGTCTGTCTGTCTGTCTGGTCTGTCTGTCTGTCTGTCTGTCTGTCTGTCTGTCTGTCTGTTTGTCTGTTTGTCTGTCTGTCTGTCTGTCTGTCTGTCTGTCTGTCTGTCTGTCTGTTTGTCTGTTTGTCTGTTTGTCTGATTTCGGACTGATAAATTAAGAAGCCCAGCTAGAATTTTCGGGTGCATGAAAAGAACTACGCATCGCATTGAGCGCCAGTAGAGACAAATTTGCAGGTCCCAATTAATCCTTGCCTGGTGACAATAGGAAGTCGGTGGCGTGGTTTATCCGGGACACGAGCTGGGCACCAAAGACTTAATAAATTCAATATCCACCCTCACCTTGGCCAGCTGTTGCTTTGGTAAATTGTTTTTTTACGGAACGCCTTGCACTGTATGTTTGCATGTCGGCGCCCGGACGGGAAATGAACAATTTGAGCTTGGCAGAAATAATTGCGAACCCAGCTTGCGCACATATATTGAATAATTTTAGAAATTAACTAGACAATAATCTTTGATAATATAGTGATAACACAACGCTAACACAACTTCTCAGAGGGCACTCCTGCGTTGCAAAAATTTACATCTACAATTGGAGACGCTACTGCACACCAAGTGTCATCCGTATTTCTGTTGCCGGGAGCGGGAAAAACTCCCTTGTTATTCCCGCATCCCGCTGCCGCTGCTGTCCCCCGCAGTCACTGTTGCCCATGAGGCCTGGATCTCCACTGTTTTTGGCAGCTTATTAGCCAATCCTGCGCACAAAACTATTGCGTAACCAGCCATGCCTCCTCACTAGCTTCCTATATCCCCTATCGTCCTAAAGGAATTATCCTTACACAAAGTTTCCCGGGGATAACATTTTTCGCGTCATTCTTTCTTCATCCACTGATGGGAGATGTCGCTTGGTGATAAAAAAGTTTTCAGTGTTTTTTACCCCCATTTTTCCTTATTTTTTTCTCTTTTTTCAACGCAGACTTGAACAGCCGACGCCTGGGATACAGTGTCCCACTGGCTAATGGCCACTTTGTTCAGTGGCCAGTTTTTGCTTAGCCGCTGTATGGTCGGTCAGCCTGGGTCATCACTATTATCAATGACTTTTCGGCTGTGTTGTTGTTGTTTCTTTACCATCCTTCTCTTCGGTATCTTCGCCGAAATCTGCTCCCGCCCAGTGTGGTTGGAAAAATCCCCAATGTCCGTATCGCGGAATTTGATCGGGAAAATATCCCGTTTGTTCTGTGTGCAGACTTCATGATGAAATATTCTTGGCCTGCTCTCAATGGCGCATCTTTCATTTTTTGTTACATCCATTCAGTCTGTAGGCAAACTCGTGTGACTCTGTTGGTGGGGACAACTGAAGGCACACTTTGATGTAACATCTGTTGTCACTAGATTCGATTTAAAAATGGATTTTATTCCGTGAAATCCAGTTACTTCTATTGTTTTATCTCGTCTAAGCTCAGAAGTATTCATTCTTAGCTCGACCCCAATCAGCTTGTCGTTTGGTAGCAGATTTTTTCTTTTGAATTGCGGCTGAATGCATCCAGATTTATTCAACCCATGGACGATATATAACAACTGGATTGTTAGGCTGACACCAAAGCGTACCGATTTTTGGCTCACAAAATCACCGCTTGATGCTGATTGGCTAGAGGTTTTTCAACCTCACCAGATCCCTCACCAGTCCGAAGCCAACCCAGTTTTTCCTACCCCTCTTTGCCAGCCTAACCATTTATATAGATGACAAGCGTTCCTCTGGAAATCTACGGGTAGAAATGTACATTTGGGCATGAGGAGTAGCTAAAAATAGCAGCCAATAAACAGTAAGCGGTGATTTCGTGAGCCAATTTCATAATGGAGACGGAGCCGTGGAGGGAAGCTGTACGGTAGCTATTTTTAGAAGCGAGTACACTAAGGGTTATTGTACATTAACAAGAAGGATTCAATGCCTAAAATACTAAAAGAGAACTCCGCGCGCTATTTTTTAGCCAGGACTGATTCTCTCCGGCCAGACGGATGGTGCGCAGCATCACGAGCGCCGACTATCGGAGGAAGCCAGCAGTGGACGACTCTGGCCGAGGCGGCTCTATCGAGGACGTCAAGGTATCTAATGGCATCGGCACGTTCGTCGGGCCGCTGACTCCTGCCGAGGAGCGGCCACCCGCATCACGCCTACCTGCTTCGGCCCGACCGGACTGTACCATCAGCCAGCGCGATTTGACGTCGCCCTGCTGGCTCTCCATCCTAGAGTTCCCTCTCTCCCCTCAATCTTTGTTCAATGCAATCCTCAGAATTCGAGGCGACAATTCTTGCGTACTTTACTGCTCTGATTAGTTCGTATTTTTTAGCAAGACTAGATCAATGCAAAGCATTCAATGTCTAATGCGTACACAATCCCTAAAAGCGCTTCAGTTTGTTATAATTCGTGACTGTAAATACTCGTATATGTATTAAACTTAAATCGGTCAGCACACAGCACTGTCTGCTATAAATTAACAGCCGTCTGCATGCGTACTACACAGAAATGTAGTAGTTCAATACCAATTCACCCACGTCCATTCTCGTAATTTTAACGGAGGCCATGTCCTTGATGAGAAAAAATGCCTTGCATATAAATTTTGAGAAATTAATTTTCGATACGGTAACCCTGGCGACGCATAGTTCTAAAAATTTCCCCCCAAAAATCCCACGAGCATATATTCAGCTTTCTGGACTGCAAGTTCACAACGAGAAAACACACTGACAGCCTGTACCAGACATTTATTTAAGCAGGGACTAAGAAAAACACTTACGTATTGTCGGGCCATACAAGGACGATATATAACAACTGGATTGTTTAGGCTGAAATCTAAGGCATGCTGATTTTTCGCTCACAAAATCACTGTTTGATGCTCATTGGCTAGAGGCTTTTCAATCCAATCAGACACCAGCCCAACGCCAGCCGTCTCTCCCAGCTTTTTCTACCCCTCTCAGCCAGCCTAACCCTCTGCGGTAGAAGTGTACATTTGAGCATGAGTAGTAGCTAAATATAGCAGCCAATGAACAGCAAGCGGTGATTTTGCGAGTCAAATTTTAGGCATGTACTACGCACTATCATTCATAGTGAAATTGGTCTGACAATCCAGCTGTTTATACGAGCGTATATCGTCCTTGCTTTGTCCACTTAAGGCCCCAACTTCATGATGTTTCGATAGTTTTGACTTTCAGTTGCACTCAAAGCAATGCTGGATAATTTTTTTGTGTATTTCGCTTGCTAGTTTTTCCTGCTGCGCCTAGCTTAGAATTGTCGGAGTTTTTCGTGTCAATATTTCTTGATGATTTGACTACTCCATTGGTGTTTAATTGTCACGCATGAGTACGAGCGTATTTTTTGTAACTGTTTTGATGTCAGTCAAGATATTCTAATTTACCTATCATTATGAGTACCTTTTTTAGATTAGTTAATTCGATTGTAAACAGCAAATACTCGTACTGTCGATGAGTAATTTATCGAGGTTTTTTTAGCCATGGATTGTTGCTATATGAGCTCGTGTTTGTCGTGGACTCAGTTAATTTCTATAAATATTAATCGAATTGCTACATTAATGACACCAACAATCTGCCATAATTGAAGCCAAGTGCCCATTTGTACCTGGTCTAATGTAGAGATTTGGAACTTTAATGGCCAATTCCACGCTACCATCACTATGAGCTATTCTCCATCAAATCTGATATCCCTATCCCTATATATATCTCAGTTCATATCGATCTACGAGTATGAGCTGAACTATCTCACTCGTGGGCAAGTCAATTAAAGGAAATACTATGGAATCATTCATTTAGAGTGGAACTATTTTGTTTTTTAGTCATGGAAAAATCACAAAAATTTGCAAGCATTATTATTTGTCCTTGGCCTCAAGTCATACTGTAAAAAATATTTTTTGTTAATTACTACTAGCAAGTAGCCAGTAAAGAGCGTTGATTGATACGAATCTGACACCCGATTTGAATTTTACTTTGGGCTTTAAAATTGGCTTCACGCGAAATTGAAACACGTATTTATTGGATAAAAAATCTATTGGTAAACTCTATATTTTTCAGTTATTTATTCATGATATTACTTTCTGCGAGATATTTGCTCCAAGCATGACCCAGCATGCGTGCTGGCAGCGCACCGGAGGAAAATGGCATGTCAAACGGAATACTACATGCATGTACAAAAAAAGTATTTGTCCAATCCAAATGCTTACTTCGACTTGATAAGATGTCAACTTACCGAAACAAATGCAAACAAAACGTGGAAACCTCGTTGCTGAAGAAGGACTTGCCAAATACCATTTGGATCTGAGGCAAGACGAGCAAACACTTCTCTAGGAGCCAACCGGATGGGTCTGTTGAATTGGGAATTTCCATCGCAGCGTGGCTGACTCGCAGGGTCCATCTCAAGACTGCTGCAAGTACAAGAATGCTAGTAGCTACTCGTATCATTAGATTCATAAGGCGCTGGCAGCAGAAATACAAATAAATCTAGGTACAGCACACTGCTTTTGTGCACTCTATAAAATGAGTCAGTCAGACAGACACTGCATACCGAACGATTGGAGTTCTGTATAGCCATAGTGACTTACTGCCATCATTGGTGAGACTGTGTTGCTTCAAATTGTCGCCATGGATTTTCTTTAAGATAATTCAATGCAACCTTTGACCCTGATACTTTTTAGGGGCAATTAATCATGTCAGATGCTAAGACACAGAGCATTGATGAAGAGGACCGTCTCCCCATCGCCAGTTCGTTCCGCGAGTTCGCCCAGTACACCACTGCCCACGGACTGGGCCGGTTCGCCGCCCAGACCACCGCCTTCGGCCGCACAATCTGGATCGCCTTTCTGCTGGCTACATACGCAGGCTTCTCCTACCACCTGTTCACCTTGATTGATCGGTAAGTTTCAATACTACTCTGTCGAATGTAATTTAGAATTTTTTGCGCTCAATAAGTGCTCCAATTTTTATTAGATATGTTAGCGCGCCGCTTTTAACAAGCTCGAAAAATTCCTATCGGTACGAGTTCCCTGACGTGTACATCTGCCCAAAGAATCTGATCTCAATGAGCAAGGCTTATGAGCCTCTGAGTCTAACTGATTTGCCAAAGCTGCGCGGATTGAAAAAAGATTGCAACACCTCCTGTCAGGCGCATCTAAGCTACTTCCTGGAATCCAGAACCGTCATGAGCACGCCCATGTATGTATTCGCCCAGACGGTATCCGCAGTTGAAGTCGCACTTATGCCAAAACTAAACAGCAGAGCTGTTTGTGAGTACAAAATAAATTATTTAACATGCACTCAAAATAAAAATTTATCGGTTTGTTTGTTAATGCACCTAAAGTCCGGGGAAGAGATTTATGGCATATGTAAGCGAGTACGAGCGAATTCTTTCTATAGGCTTGTATGAGATTGTTTGACTGCGAGCCGCGGTGGATTCCCAGCTGACGCTTAATATGTGTCGCGCCAGAAAATGCGAAAAATAGAGCCGGATGTGAGGTGGAGAGACAAGAGTAAAGTTAATGAGCACAAAAGAAGATTCATATTACATACGAGAAGGGATTTTGTAGGTCCAGAAAGAGCATTCCAGAGCTAATACCATTCCAGAGACAAAAGCCAGGCAAACGGGGGCCCTTTAAGGAAACAGGGGAGGGTGGTGAGTATCAAGCACTAATATCCCTCCTGGACGCTTTACCAGCCGGGTCAATGCTCAGATCAAATAATTCTGTTCATGCCGTATTCCTGTCGCTTGGGCACGATTTCAGCCGGAAACACAAGCGAGTGCCGTTTCACCCTGGACGGAACCGAGTACACCGGAGACAAAAGCTCCGTGCCCCTGTTCGGCACCAGCATGCGGCTCGCCTTTCCGCCGGCCAATCTGACGCAGCCGCCCTACGTGACGGAGCAGCCCTGCACACCTTGGAATGAGGCGGCCAAACAGTTGAGAGCGGCCGGTCTCGGACAAATGTCGGACCGGATTCTGGCGCTGAACTTATCCGACGGCGACGCGAGGTGCCGAGCTCCCGCCGGCCTCCCACTCGATGCGTTCGACAATTATACGAGTGAGTTGATAGGAATGTTTGCTAATAAAATTTTTCATTGAGATGCCTGAGGGCCTCAAGTAGTTGAGTTTTATACAATGCATTTGAAATTCCAAATGGCAGTTTTTGAGTCCCATTGGGTGAATACTATCGAAATGCACCGTTGTAAACTTCATTCAGAAGATTCAAACCGAGCTTTCTTAACCCTGTAATACCAGTTGGCTGTCTGTTAGCTTATTCAGCTGACACAATTAACTGAGCATTTTGCCTCTAACTGCTCAACGAAATAAATTGAGTTTTAGGCGTGAAGGAATTGCAGCTGAAAAGGCACGTTGCATCCTTACAAAAATGTAATCAAATGTAATGAGATTAGGAAAAGCCTTTTCAGGTCCACACAAGAGCCACGGAAGAAGTACTACATTTGGATGTTTCATTTTCTCTACATTTAAATTTAAAGCATCAATGGTACAAATGCGCATGTTGTCAGTCTAAATATTGCCCTCAATAATATTTGTTCATGTCAGTCGCACTTTACCGTTAAAACCAATTCAAGCTTACATCATCAACGAAGGCAAGCCGCCAATATGCTACCTGGACAACGAATCCGACAGACAATTCACTCACAACTGCTTTGGCGGACAGATTCCCACGATAAACGTTGAAATGTGCACCGAATGCTGCTACAAAAGCAACTACAGGTATTATGGACTGCAGTACTACGACTGCTTCTGCAGCAACAGCATTGTAGAAGCGAGCAAGGTTGACTCGGAAAACTGCATTTATTCGTGCCCGGGTCAGGCGGAGGAAGCCGGTGAAACCTGCGGCGGTGACGGATTGTACATGAGTGTGAAGCAGATCAGACCAACAGGTGAGAGTCTGCAGATTCTGGTGTAAACGCAGCGCGCTTTTTTATTAATCCGCGAGGAAATGCACCTCTAGATGGATCAGCCCCTGTAGCTCTCTTTTATCGCAAATGTGTGATACCCAATCAATACTGTGGGACCTGTATGTTTAGTAGTGATTCCTTAGTGGTAATGCTGGACAAGAAGTGCTAGTAAGGGAATTTTCGCCGATTTCAGCCGACTTGCCGATCTACTCGTCTTACAGCGGCTACCTGTCCGACTACCTGATTGGCCCGTACTGCTTCTACAACGACACGGTGAACGGACTGGCGCTGTCCTACTGCAACATCCCCTTCTGCTGTGAGTGCCGCTTTATAAAATCCACTACTCTGGCTACTCAATCGGCTATCGATTGAAATTGACTCAATGCCTGCGTTTGATTTCCCAGCTGCTGCGGGAACCTACGACTGCGTGGTCAGCAGCGCCGACAACAAGGACCTCGCGGACCGACAGTCAGCAAAGTACACGGGCAAACTGAACTACACCGAGTTTGGCCGGGAATGCATGGCTTGGGACGACGTGAAGACCGCAGTGGCCAAGCGGGAGCTCAGCTTGCCCGCCTCAAGCATTATTTCTTGGGACTTACCCGTTACATGTGAGCCTCTGTGCTTTGTACGAAATACTAAATGCTTTAAGTCAGCATTTGTTTTCGCGGGAAATTTTTACGCGGGAAAACTTAAACAGCTCACAGTCAGTGCAAATGCACCATCCGATTATGCAGACTATTCAATTGATCAGATGATCATCTTGACGACTGACTATGCGATCAGCAACCGTACCAACTACTGCAGAGCAGCCCATATTTTGTACGACGCTACTTACTACAATGAAAGTGGTGCTCCTGTGTTCTCCAGGTTGGTTGATGTTTGTGCGCAAACACGTTTGTATTTATCTCTGAGACAGCTAATGACCTAATGCTTCAAGTGTTTTTACTTTCTACATAGTCGGAGCACTCTGGTATCGTCTCTTAATCCCGGATGTTTCTATGTCAACGAGGAGGACAACGAAGTCATATTTGAGCACTGTGACATTAATAATTGTGGTAAGTATAGATTGCTATTGACTTATACACCGTATTTGTTAAGCAGCACATCTGGGCCTTACAAATTTAGAGCAGTAGTAAAATTAAGTCCTGTAACTCTATAATTGTGGGTCCGTCAAAAACAAATTCTTTTTTATCTTGGATCAAGTGTTCCTGCCTGGGGTGGCAGTTTGAAACGTTCGTTTCGACTTAATCGGACAAAAACTTTAGAACACAAAAACGGGGTGCGGTCACCACTCTGAAAAGACACATCGCCGAAAGCAACTAATTCATTTACGTCGTATTTCCTAAAAGACTCAAAGCTGAAAATATGATTAGCCTTCCCCAACACAACGCAGAAAATACGCATCACCGAAAAGACAATGTCGGAAAGACACATTGTAGAAAATCGAAAATGTTCGAAAATGAAAATCCCCCACATTTCCCCCATCGAAAATGTGGGGGAAAGCTTAGGGCTCGTAAATTTTCTATGATGTGTCTTTTCGGCGTTGTGTCTCAGAATGCTTAGCTTTTTGACGATGTGGAATTTCGGCCGTGTGTATTTTCGGCATTGTGAAACGCCCTCCCCCCCCACAAAAACATTAGACTTTTTAAGGTCCCGGCTATTTGCTGGGATGTGAATCGCTCCTTAGCAGTCAGGCAGGTAATGCCAACGAAGTAGTTTTGAACTTAGTTTTACACTTCTCTAAACCGGTTTGCAGTGGAAGCCAGCCCCAGTGTGCCCGGCATCATCAGGAGCAACATCGGCACAGCTCAACTAGCTCGCCAGTTCAGTCCAAGTCTCGACATCGGGCTGATTCACTGCACCTTCTACAACTGGCGGTGCAGAGCGAACGACTTCCAAGAGGTGCTGCATCCGGAGAGCGGTGTCTGCTACAAGTTCACCAAGGAGCCGCTCGTCAAGCGCCTGAGCCTCTCCCAGCTGGCAGAGGCGACTCTCAACGTCCAGCTGTTCACGGACTCGACAGACTCCGAAGGATATGGACCGGATGAGGCAGAAAGCACGACAAAGGCAATCATAAACGAGTTGAGCGATTCGACAGTCATAAAAAACAACGCATTTGACGTGAGTATCGTTGATTAGTTCCCTTAACTGCAGTATAAAGTCGTCAAAAAGCGCAGTTGCGACTTGATGCATGCTAAAAACGCAGGTGATTATTGTGCCAAGCGGTACGTTTCCATGGCTATCGCAAGCATTTGAAGTTGTGAAGGCTCAAAAGTCGGAGTTCAAAGTACGGCTCGACAAGACTACTCGCTTCTCAAAGCCTTCGCAACAGTGCAGCAAAACTGCATCTCCTATTACATATGTGCTTGACTACTGGAAGCCTGGAGGCCTTCCATCTAACGTAACGTAAGCCAGGCAGGGATTTGCCCATTGAAATAACTAGAAAAGGCAATTGAGCTCTAATCAAAACGTGTTAAGTGTAATATGCTACAAAACTTGGTTGCCCCTTCTTTTTTTTGTTTCAGGGCCCTTATGGAAAGCACCTTCTGGGTGGTCCAGAACGAACAGAACTGGACTGCCAAGATTGAGTTGTTGAAGCAGCTCATTACTGGCTACAACAACATGAAGTAAGAGAATGAAATATTAACCTGTTAGTTGACTTCACTGCTCTGACTTTTACAATGCAATTTACTGTAGGAGCCCCACCAAGCGAATGATGACGTTCAGTACGAGAACTCAGGAAGACTGCCTCAACGAATACGTGCTGCGAAGATTTGCTGAGAGCTGCCGCTGTCTGCCGACCTTTCTGCCCATTCCCGAGCAGCTGTATGCCAAGTATCCAATCTGCTTCAACTCCACCGACATCGACACCTTGTACGCTACTGACCAGTGCTTCATCAAGCAGAAGGAGAGAGTGAGGACTTACCGAGTAGATGCTCGAGACCACTGTGTGCCTCCGTGTGAGACTCGAAAGTACACAGTTAGCCAAACATCATTTCCTTGGCCAAATGTTCGAAGACAGGTGTCCGGCAGCTTTCTGAGGAGATTGGCTAGAGTATATGGCTATCCAAACCGGGTACAGTCTCTGAGAGGTCCAGGCGCGATTTACTCGGCATATCTGCGGCACTTGAGTTTGAGCAGAAACACGACGGAGCTAATGAACTTCGACTATCAGCTGCTGACGCTGCAGGATCAGCTGGCCATGGTGTCCGTATCGGCTTCGCGGATGTTTGGCGAAGAGATTGTAGAGGAGGAGGCCTACCCGATCAGGAACCTACTAGCCGACATGGGCGGTTAGTATTTATCCTCGTTTTCATGTTGGTTTTTGGATTTTTTACTATTCCTAGTTCACCGTTGACTTAAAAGGTCAGTTGGTTGTGACTTGGAGATTTATCTTGGAGCACCATAACTGCTAGCTGAGTCAACTGTCAGCTTATGCTACATTTTTGTGTTTAAATAGCTTTAAAAAACTAAAAATAAAATTCCATAGCGATCTATGACCTCCCAAAACCTACCTCCCTGAACGTTTTCCATCGGAATTATAATAATTTTTCCCTAAAATCTGCATCCCAAATATCCATCTCGGTTTCTGACGGCCATTTTTTTCAATCAAAAGCAGCTGCCTGCCCAGAATCTGCAATCCGTTTTGTTATTCTGTGAAATCTTCAATTAAAAAGTGCCCCACTCCAGAAACCCGTCGTACAAAAAATGTGCTTTTTCACAGATGTATCTTCTATACTTTTGAAACTGAATTCTAGTTTCTGGATCATCCACTTTGAAACCATTATTTTATGCCATTGGGGATTTTCGTTCTGTTTAATGCAAATTAAAGAACATCAGAAAATAAGAAAGAGTACATTTAAATTATTTTGATAAGTCGGGGGGCTTCGGCATCCATGTGCCCAACCCACCGGTTGTGACCTCCCTAGGTAACATGCGTCTTAACTTTATGAATTAGTAGCATTAGTGCACTTATTAATGCAGCACATAAAACTGTATTGAAAAGAGGCGTCCCTACCGAAATTTATTTTCTTTACATCTTTCAGTATTTTCTAGCGGAAATTTCTTTCTTTTCTTCTCTAAAGCATACGGATGCCAAGGAGTGCGCACAGTTTGAGCAGTAGAGTGTAAATCGGCTTCATGTGAACAGTCTTTCCTTGACAATAAATGATTATCATGCACACATTTTACCAGGCATCCTGGGTCTCTGGAGCGGCGTCTCCATTCTGACAGTGTGCGAACTGATCGAGCTCATTGTCTACGTCATTCTCACACTGAAGCAGCTCGCCATGCACCGATTGCTGCGCCGCCTAGCCCCCTTGGACAGCTTGTCGACAGTTGATTCGAGCTCCGCTGCCGCCGGCCAGAGCAACGCTGGGGGGCCGAGTTAATGATAGACGCCTTTGATTGCAGTCAATTGAGCTTGAGGTTTTGAGTGCCCTGGGCTAATTTGAAGTTCAATTGCTACCCATTCTGCTCCTCCAAGTCTTGAATCAAAAGGAGACGAAAATCCATCAAAGTTGAACATTTTGCAATGAGTCAACAACAATATACGACGCCACACATTTTGACTAGATGTATCCGAGAGCCCGCAACACCCAGCCTATAATTTCCCATCTCAAACTGGTAATCAGCAGGGTGGAAGCCATACATCATTAACTGTCTTGCTTAAGGGTGCGGATTGTATCCTAGAGTTTGGGTTCCAACCCAAAAACTTCAGGTCATGAGGTGGACACCATACTCACTAGGATACAAATTCTCATCTCTTTGACTGTGGTCGATTTTCGTTTGAGGTTCAAGTAATCCATGTAAATATAAAGTGCAAAGTTCAACCCGTGTCACCTCTACAAGTACTGAACAAAAATTCTCATAGCATATGAAGATACACTTATCGTGCAGCCTCTTTTCTATTTTTGAGCCAGTAAGTTGAATCTTTTCATACGCCCTTTCCTAAACGTGTTTTACTTCGAAAAGCAGGAAATGTTCTATTTTATTGTGTCCAAACCGTCTGTCTGTCCTTGCCCGTTTGTTTTCTGATCTTCGCTCTCCTCACGCTTTGATTGGTTCAGCGGCTTGAGGTTGTCGCAGTCTCCTTTCTACCCCTTATTTGTGTACTCTAGCCCTTAAGCGTACGTTTTATCCAACCTCATAGCTTCATGGACTAAACATTCGTCTCGACTATGAGCCCTACCATGCATGCAGCAAATTCGTCACAAAAATGTCGTTAAATATGTTGATTCAATACAAATATGAGTTGAGAGACCTGTGTATTTGTTAAAAATAATTTTTCAAGTTAAATATACTCGTACTGGTACCAACAAAGAAAATTTTAACTTTGAATTCTGTCTTTCTGTTCTTTGGCCTGTCTGTCAGTCTGCCTGTTTGTCTGTCTTAGTGTCTTTGTTCCTTTCTAAGTACATTCCTGTCCTAGTGTTTCTCAGTACCTGTCTATCTGTGTATAATAGCTAAAACTGTCCTCTATTGCTATCGTTGGCCAACCGTCAATCTTCCATTCACAGCCTGTATGGAAACTCAATGCGTTAAAATACACCATGAACTCCAACTAATTAATATATTGTAGCTTAATCGCTCAGTAGAGCTGCAGCTAATCCAATTGATTCTATTTGCAGTTAACTTACTACCTTTTAAATGTTTTACGTGATGAGTTTTTAGCATGGCCGCTGAGCCGCATTTAATCCGTTGAGCGCCCAGCCATCCCGATGAGCAGATGATGAAGAGCCTCATCAAACCAACTGTCAAACTCCCCGTGACACCAACAGAAGCCTATCTAACTGCAACTGCCCCCCGCTTGCCTGAACCGGCCCCATCTGCCGCGCAATTTCTAAAAAAGCGCTCCAGTTAATTTAATCCCCTAGGAACTTGGCCACTACTGACCCAATAGAGAGATTTTGCATATAGAGACAAAACCGGCCAAGTAGCATCAGCAAGGAGCTGACTATGTTGCGTCTGGTGAGAATATCGCTTCGTAAGTTTATTTGTTTGTCTTCTCTAGGGCAATTTGCTTATGTTTCGTTTGCTAATTGTAAATTTACGTGTTTTGCGCGAAAAAATACAATTTTAAACATACCCCTTTTGAAATTTGCCGCTCTAAATGTGCCATCCGAAGTCTGCCTGTCTAAAATGTGCCCTCCGAAGTCTGCCTGTCTAAATGTGCCCTCCGAAGTCTGCCTGTCTAAATGTGCCCTCCGAAGTCTGCCTGTCTAAATGTGCCCTCCGAAGTCTGCCTGTCTAAATGTGCCCTCCGAAGTCTGCCTGTCTAAATGTGCCCTCTGAAGTCTGCCTGTCTAAATGTGCCCTCCGAAGTGTCTGCCTGTCTAAATGTGCCCTCCGAAGTGTCTGCCTGTCTAAATGTGCCCTCCGAAGTGTCTGCCTGTCTAAATGTGCCCTCCGAAGTGTCTGCCTGTCTAAATGTGCCCTCCGAAGTCTGCCTGTCTAAATGTGCCCTCTGAAGTCTGCCTGTCTAAAATGTGCCCTGCGAAGTCTGCCTGTCTAAATGTGCCCTCCGAAGTCTGCCTGTCTAAATGTGCCCTCCGAAGTCTGCCTGTCTAAATGTGCCCTCCGAAGGTCTGCCTGTCTAAATGTGCCCTCCGAAGTGTCTGCCTGTCTAAATGTGCCCTCCGAAGTGTCTGCCTGTCTAAATGTGCCCTCCGAAGTGTCTGCCTGTCTAAATGTGCCCTCCGAAGTGTCTGCCTGTCTAAATGTGCCCTCCGAAGTGTCTGCCTGTCTAAATGTGCCCTCCGAAGTGTCTGCCTGTCTAAATGTGCCCTCCGAAGGTCTGCCTGTCTAAATGTGCCCTCCGAAGTCTGCCTGTCTAAAATGTGCCCTCCGAAGTCTGCCTGTCTAAAATGTGCCCTCCGAAGTCTGCCTGTCTAAATGTGCCCTCCGAAGTCTGCCTGTCTAAATGTGCCCTCCGAAGTCTGCCTGTCTAAATGTGCCCTCCGAAGTCTGCCTGTCTAAATGTGCCCTCCGAAGTCTGCCTGTCTAAATGTGCCCTCCGAAGTCTGCCTGTCTAAATGTGCCCTCCGAAGTCTGCCTGTCTAAAATGTGCCCTCCGAAGTCTGCCTGTCTAAAATGTGCCCTCCGAAGTCTGCCTGTCTAAATGTGCCCTCCGAAGTCTGCCTGTCTAGATGTGCCCTCCGAAGTCTGCCTGTCTAAATGTGCCCTCTAAAATCTGCCTGTCTAAATGTGCCCTCTGAAGACTGGCATTCCAGATAAATGTTGTGTTCAGGAAAATTAGGGCATCAGAACCCCGATACTATAATTGGGCTCAAATTTCACATCATTTGAAGAATGAAACCTAATTTTTTAACACGAAATTTCGCAACGTCAAAACTTAACATAGTCGAATTTCACTGGAGATTTAGAAGACTTCACGAATCCCCAATTTTTTTATTGCCTTAATTATACAGCAGTTGAGAAGGACATGTGCATGTTCTGGCTTTAAGAATTACTGAAAGTGAAGTGAAGTGTAGTTTCGACATTGGGAGAATTTGGACTTAAAAACCTTTTAGACACATCTTTAGGACTGTTTGAAGCCAAGACTTCTTTAGCAGAGGATTTTTTTTATTTTTGAAGCTACTTTTCTCAACTACTGAGTTTATTTCAATAATTTAGCTTTACCTACACCGTTTGCACTCTATCAAGTTATTTACTTAATTTTTTTCTACCCAAGCCGAAACCGCCTGACAAAAACTCCAGGGCTACTAATCACTTGAAAGCATTTAATTATCTACACAAGAAACCAGCAAAAACCGGAGCAAAACCAGGCATCGTCACGCCTCGAGCCCTTTACAAAGTTTTCTCCAATTAGCTGAGCTAAAATTTTGGATTATTATGAATTCAATTTATTTTTAGAATCAACTGCCAAAGCAAAAAGCAATTATAAAAGTATTGCTGCTTGCGCCCAGTGCAAGCAACGAGTTATCAGGACACAAGTCTAGCCATCATGACAGATCGACCTAGACAGATAGGCAGCAGTACGCATCAACTGCCCGTAGATTAGAAAATGAATTTATCAATATTCAGTGCATTTCCTTTCCCTAGCCAGGCCATGTCAGATGCTAAGACACAGAGCATTGATGAAGCGGACCGTCTCCCCGATGAAGAAACGGTCGGAGGCTTCGGCATCGCTAGTTCGTTCCGCGAGTTCGCCCAGTACACCACTGCCCACGGACTCGGCCGGTTCGCCGCCCAGACCACCGCCTTCGGCCGCACAATCTGGATAGCCTTTCTGCTGGCTACATACGCAGGCTTTTCCTACCACCTGTTCACCTTGATTGATCGGTAAGTTTCTGTCAATTAAAATGTAGGTGACAAATTTAAACGGAGGCGCAAGATTCTTGTGCACAAAGGTTTCGAAGAAAATGGCGTTTCTCATTTTAATGGATTCAGAAATCACAGTAAATTCGTATTTTTGAATATTTGACCTGAATGATTCATGATAACATTGGCTTACGAGTACAAAGATGGGAAAGATTTAGCTCCGAAGTGACACTAGAGACTCTCGCGCTTCGCAGGTTCACGAGCACTCCTCTGCTGACCAGTCTGGCCGCGTCTCTGCCATACGAGTTCCCTGACGTGTACATCTGCCCAAAGAATCTGATCTCAATGAGCAAGGCTTATGAGCCTCTGAGTCTAACTGATTTGCCAAAGCTGCGCGGATTGAAGAAAGATTGCAACACCTCCTGTCAGGCGCATCTAAGCTACTTCCTGGAATCCAGAACCGTCATGAGCACGCCGATGTACGTATTCGCCCAAACCGTATCTGCCGTTGAAACCGTGCTGATGGCAAAGCTGAACAACAAGGACATTGGTAATAAAATTTTGAGCCAGTAGTTTATTACGGTTGATACAGAATTGTTTTCAATACCAGTCCGAGTCTGATTTCGATCTGGAGAGGAATCTAAGAATCAACGGCAGGAACTGAGATGCAAATAATTAAGTAGCTAATATTCGAATAAAAATATTCGAAAAGAGATAAAGAGATAAAGAGATAAAAATATTCGGTATTCTTTTCTGGTATTTATTTTTATATCTCGAAAAGCCACTATATTCTGGCTGGATGGGCACAAGTAAGGAAGCTTCAGGAAAAGCAAACTGGTAGCATGGATCTACTAGTGCCTAAATCGAAACACATCACAACTGACGTGACCTCGATTTTTTTTGTACAATGCGCACCAATTGCATTGCGTCGTGGTCTAACTTGTTTAAAAATAGTGCCAAACTTACCGATGCAAAATTCCGGGTTGGGTCAGATTCTATACACGACGAAAGAAATGTGCGCTTTGACAAGGAATTACTCCTGCATTGCTTCAGCGTGAAGTGTTAAAAATATGGGTGGATGTGTCAGTCCCTCCCTAGTCCGTCAGGATTGAGCAGTTGTACACAGCAGTCGGTTGCGTACCAAAAAAACTGTGGCTGTGCTGTGCTCGGAAAAGGGCCGCAGGACATCAATTAGGTTCTAAAATACTTTCAGCCGGAAACACAAGCGAGTGCCGCTTCACCCTGGACGGAACCGAGTACACCGGAGACAAAAGCTCCGTGCCCCTGTTCGGCACCAGCATGCGGCTCGCCTTTCCGCCGGCCAATCTGACGCAGCCGCCCTACGTGACGGAGCAGCCCTGCATACCTTGGAATGAGGCGGCCAAACAGTTGAGAGCGGCCGGTCTCGGACAAATGTCGGACCGGATTCTGGCGCTGAACTTCTCCGACGGCGACGCGAGGTGCCGAGCTCCCGCTGGCCTCCCACTCGATGCGTTCGACAATTATACGAGTGAGTTGCTTGTGCTTTTTTTTAGAATAGCTTATGAGTTGCAAAAGGCAGGAAAAATATAAATTTAAGCTGAAAAAGTTACTGCGAGACTCATTTATTGACAATTTATCGACTCAAGCTTTTAGAAGTACTTCTCTATTATGTGACACAAGCGAAAGCTGTCATAGTGATGGCCGCATATATTAATCACATAATACAAATTTTATTCTGCATAATGTATCCTGTGCTATTACTCTTATAGTTTTTAGTGATGATAAAATCTAATTTAGCTAATTTCGCCTATGTAACTTAATTCCTGCTCAGTTCAACGTACGAAAAGATACTGTTCTTTATTGTGTTACTCACAAACAATTTTGTTTGTTTAGCATATCTGCATAATGTGGAAAGTTTCTGATTAAAAATCCAAAAGCGTTGCGTTAAATCTCAACTAAGATTCAACATTCCAATTACTCGTAATCAAGATCGGGCACCGCTGAAACTGCTTCAGTACAGCTCATAACACAAAAATTCTATAGCTGTGCTGTGACCGCGCTGAAGTTTGTTAAAAAAAGTAGCTATTTCAACTGCGACTGCTTTGACATACTCATTCATTTAATGATGCTGTTATACTAGTTTTTCCCCGATGATTCTTCGCATATAAAGTGCAATACTAAAATTCAGCTTGAGAAATATTCTGGAAAACTCTTTGTTACCATCAGTAGCACATTTCTGCTATACAGAAACTATGATTTCTTGTTTCCTGTTTCAATTCAAGCTTACATCATCAACGAAGGCAAGCCGCCAATATGCTACCTGGACAACGAATCCGACAGACAATTCACTCACAACTGCTTTGGCGGACAGATTCCCACGATGAACGTTGAAATGTGCACCGAATGTTGCTACAAAAGCAACTACAAGTACTATGGACTGCAGTACTACGACTGCTTCTGCAGCAACAGCATTGTAGAAGCAAGCAAGGTTGACTCGGAAAACTGCATTTATTCGTGCCCGGGTCAGGAGGAGGAAGCCGGTGAAACCTGCGGCGGTGAAGGCTTGTACATGAGTGTGAAGCAGATCAGACCAACAGGTGAGAGACTGCAGATCACAGTGTAAACGCAGCACGCTTTTTATCAATCCGCGAGGAAATGCACCTCTAAAACAGCCCCTATGACTGTCTATGACCGCAAATAATTGTGAAATACCTAATCAATACTCTTGCATATTAAGTAGAGATTGCTTAGCTGGTGCTTGGATACAGCTTGAAAAGCAGTGCGAATAAGAAAATGATCGCCGAATTTCAGCCGACTTGCCGATCTACGCGTCTTACGGCGGCCATCTGTCCGACTACCTGATTGGCCCGTACTGCTTCTACAACGACACGGTGAACGGACTGGCGCTGTCCTACTGCAACATCCCCTTCTGCTGTGAGTGCCGCTTTATAAAATCCACTACTCTTTCGCTACTCAATCGGCTAACGATTGAAATTGACTCAATGCTTGCGTTTGATTTCCCAGCTGCTGCGGGAACCTACGACTGCGTGGTCAGCAGTACCGACAACAAGGACCTCGCGAACCGACAGTCAGCAAAGTACACGGGCAAACTGAACTACACCGAGTCTGGCCGGGAATGCATGGCTTGGGACGACGTGAAGACCGCAGTGGCCAAGCGGGAGCTCAGCTTGCCCGCCTCAAGCATTATTTCTTGGGACTTACCCGTTACATGTGAGCTCGTGTACTTTGTACGAAATACTAAATGCTTTAAGTCAGCATTTGTTTTCGCGGGAAATTTTTACGCGGGAAAACTTAAACAGCTCACAGTCAGTGCAAATGCACCATCCGATTATGCAGACTACTCAATTGATCAGATGATCATCTTGACGACTGACTATGCGATCAGCAACCGCACCAACTACTGCAGAGCAGCCCATATTTTGTACGACGCTACTTACTACAATGAAAGTGGTGCTCCTGTGTTCTCCAGGTTGGTTGATCTTTGTGCGCAAACACGTTTGTATTCACCTCTGTGACAGCCAATGACCTAATGATTAAGTGCTTTTACTTTGTACCTAGTCGGAGCACTCTGGTATCTTCGCTTAATCCCGGATGCTTCTATGTCAACGAGGAGGACAACGAAGTTATTTTTGAGCACTGTGACATAAATACTTGTGGTAAGATAGTGATTTAATCATTGTATTTGTAAGACCCTTTACCCTTTAATATGGCAAAAATACTTGCAAAACTATAAATAAATATGTCAAAAGTTTCTTTCAGTTTTTCAGAACACAAAATGGGGTGAGGTCACAACGCCAGAAAGACACATCGCCGAATCAAACTAATTCCATTGCGCCGAAAAGACACACGTAGAATATACAAGATATATAGAAGCCCCCGAATGCTTTGATTTTTACGATGTGCCTTTTGGACGGAGTCATTTTGACGATGTGTCTTTTCGGCGTTTTAGAGCACCCCACAAAAAACATTATACTTTTAAAGGTTCTGATGATAAGGCGAGATGTGAATCGCTCCTTAGCTGTCGAGTAGGTAATACGAACGTGGTAGTTTTCAACAATAACAGGCGCCAAAATATCTGGAAATCGCCACTAAAAATTACTACAGACAGAAATACCTCCACCAAGTTGTAATAGATTTTGTAAAAGAATGGTGCGATCTCATTCATGTCTGAAAGTCAAAACAAGTTTTGTGAAACTAAAATGCTAAATTTTTGCTACTTCTCTAAACTGGCTTGCAGTGGAAGCCAGCCCCAGTGTGCCCGGCATCGTCAGGAGCAACATCGGCACAGCTCAACTAGCTCGCCAGTTCAGTCCAAGTCTCGACATCGGGCTGATTGACTGCACCTTCTACAACTGGCGGTGCAGAGCGAACGACTTCCAAGAGGTGCTGCATCCGGAGAGCGGTGTCTGCTACAAGTTCACCAAGGAGCCGCTCGTCAAGCGCCTGAGCCTCTCCCAGCTGGCAGAGGCGACTCTCAACGTCCAGCTGTTCACGGACTCGACAGACTCCGAAGGATATGGACCGGATGAGGCAGAAAGCACGACGAAGGCAATCATAAACGAGTTGAGCGATTCGACAGTCATAAAAAACAACGCATTTGACGTGAGTATCCTTGATTAGTTCCCTAAACTGCAGTATAAAGTCGTCAAAAAGCGCAGTTGCGACTTGATGCATGCTAAAAACGCAGGTGATTATTGTGCCAAGCGGTACGTTTCCATGGCTATCGCAAGCATTTGAAGTTGTGAAGGCTCAAAAGTCGGAGTTCAAAGTACGGCTCGACAAGACTACTCGCTTCTCAAAGCCTTCGCAACAGTGCAGCAAAACTGCGTCTCCTATCACCTATGTGCTTGACTACTGGAAACCTGGAAGCCTTCCATCTAACGTAACGTAAGTTTAGCAGTCTGATGACATTTGCTAATTTATGTTTTTGCACGGGGATTGAATTTCGTGCTTGTTTAAAGTTAGTTCATTTGCAATGACTGTGAGCTGTTTAAGTTTGTGAAATGTGCGTGTGTGCACATCTCTGACCTGACTCTACGCGTCCCATGTGTTTGGGGGCTGGCCACTTAACCCAAAACCCCTTCTAAGCCCCCAGTCAAAATAAACACCGACTACTTAGAAGCTAAATTGAATATCAGATTGAATATCTCAACCCATTCTTAAATTCTCACTGCAAGCCTCTACAGCCTTTAAGTTAATACAGGCAGAGTTATACCTTTGAAATCACTTCAAATTTGAATTTAAGCAGTATTCTTAACCTGTAGCGTCTTATCCTACAAGCTATTTGTTTTCTCTTTGTTTTTTTGGTTTCAGGGCCCTAATGGAAAGCACCTTCTGGGTGGTGCAGAACGAACAGAACTGGACTGCCAAGATTGAGCTGCTGAAGCAGCTCATTACTGGCTACAACAACATGAAGTAAGAATGAAATATTCACCTGTTAGTTGACTTCACTGCTCTGACTTTTACAATGCAATTTACTGTAGGAGCCCCACCAAGCGAATGATGACGTTCAGTACGAGAACTCAGGAGGACTGCCTCAACGAATACGTGCTGCGAAGATTTGCTGAGAGCTGCCGCTGTCTGCCGACCTTTCTGCCCATTCCCGAGCAGCTGTATGCCGAGTACCCAATCTGCTTCAACTCCACCGACATCGACACCTTGTACGCTACTGACCAGTGCTTCATCAAGCAGAAGGAGAGAGTGAGGACTTACCGAGTAGATGCTCGAGACCACTGTGTGCCTCCGTGTGAGACTCGAAAGTACACAGTCAGCCAAACATCATTTCCTTGGCCAAATGTTCGAAGACAGGTGTCCGGCAGCTTTCTGAGGAGATTGGCTAGAGTATATGGCTATCCAAACCGGGTACAGTCTCTGAGAGGTCCAGGCGCGATTTACTCGGCATATCTGCGGCACTTGAGTTTGAGCAGAAACACGACGGAGCTAATGAACTTCGACTATCAGCTGCTGACGCTGCAGGATCAGCTGGCCATGGTGTCTGTGTCGGCTTCGCGGATGTTTGGCGAAGAGATTGTAGAGGAGGAGGCCTACCCGATCAGGAACCTACTAGCTGACATGGGCGGTTAGTAGCTAATTTGTTTGCAGGTGGGATTATATGCAGTTTTAATGTTCGTAGTTCACTTGTTTTTTACTTCACTTGTTCCTACTTTCAAGTAATTAGCGACGTTTTATAGCAATAAATCTTCGGCTTCTATTGAGTTAAGGAAGCATTTATAATATTCATGTTTTTTGGATTTTATAGCTAAAAATTTGCACTTCAACAAAATTAGTGAATAAAAATATAGATGCCAGTTCTTTCTGTCAAGTTATGGCTTCAAGCGAAAGGCCTCCGTTTTCTCTTACTGCTCTTCAGGCATCCTGGGTCTGTGGTGCGGCGTCTCCATTCTGACCATTTGCGAACTGATCGAGCTCACTGTGTACATAGTTTTTACAATCAAGCACTGCGTTACTCGGCGTAAACCGCGTCATTGTTCGGGACGAGACCACAATAGGGAGACAGATCCAGGCGCTGCTTACGTCATCCCAGAGCTGTCGACAGCGCCTCCAAAAGACGACAAGGCCACCAATGGAGTTACTAATGGACTTACTGAATTCGGCAACTGCGAGGCCGTTGATGGAGGCGGTCCAGTGGAAAGCAGCGTGTTTTGATTGCTTTCGGAGCTTTTTGTGACAGCAAAGTCTGCCGGTGTAAGGGGTCTTAGATAGGTAAAGATTAAAAACAAGTAAAAGCATTAACCTTTTTGGAAACTATAGAGCTTAGCTTAAGTAATTTGTTCGCGTTTTATTTGCTCTGTAAAACTGAAGTAATGCGTGACATAGTCTTGTCTATTGAGATTTACTCGAACTAAATTTGTACGAGGGTAGCAGTGACGGATCTAGAAAGCCTCAAGGAGGGGGGCCGCCATTTTTCAATTATCTAAACTAAGCCCTTTGGATTCGACACATTTTCTGCGATACTATTTATCTATCTACGCTTACTTGTAATACCAATATGTTATCATTAATTAATGCAAGCAACTTTTACTAATACTAAAATTATAGATATTTCTTTTTAAGCCTTTTTTACTCTAGTGGAGCTTCGCGAAGCATGTTTATATACTTTTCATTATGTATCTACCGAAATTGTAGCTACCAAGCGGCACGTTTCCATGGAATCGCAAGCTTTCAATCGAAATTTATGTTCGGGGATCTCAGTGTTAAAAAAAATGTCTATACCCATCATGCTATTTTTATAGATGTTTATTTAGTTTACTTTTGTATGGTTTTTAAAAAAAATTATAATAAAATTTTAAGTCAAACATAATAAAAAATGCTTTATCGTGTCTTGAAATACTTTTTGTCTAAACAGAAATCACTTAAAAGAAAAGAATTTGTTGTATTTTACTGCTGGTTTTAAATTATAGTTTGAGTCAACTCTACGGTCCACTTCAAGCGCTTTTTGTGGCTAATTTATACATTTGACACTCTCACACTGTCCCATATTTTAATTTACTCGCAAATTTATTGATCGCTTTTCACTTAACACTCTTTGATCTTTCCGTCGCCTTATTTCATACCTCACATCACAGCCCCTCCCTACATTGGATAGCGCTTCGCTCTAGCATGTTCTAATCGCAGCTAACGAACACTCACCCCGCTCTCTAGCTGTTGCTTCCAAAACACTCCGGCAACATATTTTGATAGAGACGCCGCAGATTTTAATACTCATCTAGAATGCTCACTTGAGGCTGTATTTTTTCACGAATATTATTCTGGCCTTTGATTACTCGTACTGATGCGACTGCCCAGGTGCCTAATTCTTCAAGAACCTGGGGTAGGAAAATTTGAAGATTATGCGGTCTGATTTCAACTGTTAAAGTAATTTTTTCTGTAAAAACACGATGTCGAAATTTAAAAGTAGTAATTCAGATTTTTTCTCGACTTTTCAACAAAAACAACCAAGTACTTAGTCAAGTGGTCAAAGCAGCGTCTCAGGGCTTTGA
Organism: Macrostomum cliftonense; assembly: GCA_950096795.1. Classification (NCBI taxonomy): domain Eukaryota; kingdom Metazoa; phylum Platyhelminthes; family Macrostomidae; genus Macrostomum; species Macrostomum cliftonense. The sequence continues at coordinate 181,378 of CATNEM010000247.1, read as the reverse complement.
CGCAAAGACGCCGCATCGAGCAGGAGAATCGGGGCACCGAATTCATCAATTCTAGCGAAAATCCATTGCCTCGCCCTGAACCCAAGCAGCAGCACATCCTGAATCTGCTCTGGACAGTGCGACTCGCCGCGGATAACTTGGCCACTCAGCTGGATTCGTCGACGGCACAGTACTTCACGGGATCAGGCTAGCGTGGTGATATAACTGCAACCTACCACTGATTGGTACGAGCTATGTACATACTTGTACAACGCACAATGTACGTACGCACGGTAAACAGGTCAGATGTAAGTGAGCGCTTGAGCGCGATACCGCCTTTCGGTAAAGGTCTACCCACCGCGAAGTCTCTCGTCTCTCGTCTTACAGAATGCCGCGTTGGTAACGCGCTGAGTTGCTAATATTAACAGCTTGAAAGCTCAAAGTTTGTTGTATTGGTCAGTGTCCAGATCTGAGCGAGTTATAGGATGGTCTCAATCACTTCCTGAAACAACGTGACCGTTTTTCGAAAACCTCAAAACGCTAAGTCAAACCTTGTGTAAACCAAAGTACGAGCGTAACTTTTATCGGCTCTATTATTTTTGGTTAGTTTAAAGAGCGATACAAAGCCCATCTATCGGCTGCTCCAATGATGCAATTAGAGCAGCTATACATTTTGTCAAAATTCCAGCAGTGAGCAAAACCTATGAGCGCACATTTTGCTTGTTAGTCACCCGTTGGCTGTCTGGGCTGCTAGGAACACTCGTTGCCAATGCCAACGCATGCACCCCGAACCTCTTGGACACCCATAATAATGCGTCGTCTATGCGCTGGAGAACTTCCTACGTAGCGATAAGACAAGCCTTGCATTGGTATTGATTTCTTATTGTAACAGTTCGAATGACGGATCGTCCCATACCGTTCGAGTGCTGGTCAGTGCAGGCCAAGGATCGGGACTTTGCTCAGCAACAGGCTGCACAGCCAAAGGTACGCGATCAGTTAAATTTATCAGCTAAAAATTTATTGTTAGAAAACCAAAAAATACCTAAATACGAACTATAGTAATCCGTTGGCCCATAGTCAGATTGATCAATGATTTTCCACTGCTAGGCTCCAAGAGATCAGACGCAGCCGATTGTTACTGAGGTTGTCGAAATGCGCAGAGATTCGGCGGGAAATTCCACCGGTAGGGGCGAAGGTGGTGGCGGAGGCGTTGGCCACGACGACCGCAGCGAGTTCAGCTTATCCGGGTCGTTCCGGGATTTCTGCGGCTACACGTCGGCGCACGGTTTGGGCAGACTGGAGTCTCAAAACAGAGCGTTCGGTCGCACCATCTGGATTGTGTTCCTACTGGGAACATATGGCGGATTCTGCTATCATCTCTACACCTTAATTGACAGGTAATTCCTTGACTCCTTGATTTTAACTGTTTTAGCTGTGATTATCTCGGCTAGTATTTATACTAAATAAACTCTCCTACACTCTCAGATACTCAAGCAAGCCTCTGCTGACAAGTCTCACTACTACGCTGCCGTACCAGTTCCCGGATGTTTACATCTGCCCGTCAAACATTTTATCGATGAGCAAACTAGCCAACCGTTTCAATGTGACGAAGGACAAGCCGAGACTTCGTGGGCTTAAAAGAGATTGCAATCTGACCTGCCAGATTCACTTGAGCAAGTTCGACATCTCTCGCGATGAAGACGCAGTGTCGTTGAGCCTGCCCGCATTGGCGCTAGAAGATGCAGTCGACACTTCCGAGCAAGCTATCATCGCCTATTTCCAACGGAAGGCCTTCGGTGCGGTTCATTCTCGGATGCTTTGCAGTGACTTACTTTCTGGACCAGTACATCGATCTACATCCAGTAGGATCAAGCCGCTGTCCATCCTAGTAAATGCTTTACTATATGTAAAGCAGCTAAAAACCCGGGGTACTGGGTGGCAGACGTCGTAACTACTAAGTACTAGGGTCAGGAAGTTATAACCTCGTGACCAATTTACTTTGGTAAAATTTACTTAAAAAGTTGTGCACCTCAACAAATTGATGTAAACTCAAAAATTAGATAGCCGATCTCTTGACCAGATGTGCAAGCTGCGCGGCGCATCCGAGAGCTGTGTACAGCTGCTCAGTCTTGACGGGCTGGAGGGGCCGCAGCAAACACCCAAAATTTTGTCAGCTCACACTGGTGCCCGATCTCAGCTGGGCGGACTGAAGCAATACGGGATAAATTACCTTGCTCAAGGGCACAAATTGTCTCCAAGAGCTGGGACTCAAACCCACGACCTTGCGGTCATCAAACGGATGCCTTAGCCACTAGGCACAGCTCCTCTACTGGAACTCTTGGATAACAGCGTTTAATTTGCATAGCAATATCTAGAGGGAAGTTATTGTGCCAACTGTTGATAATTTATGTCAGGGGATAGCTAAACTCCTATTCAAAAGCAAAGGGAATGCAGTATGCCTTTCAGGCAGTGTAAGGTTTCCCAAAAGGAAACTGGCATGTTTGTGCATGCGGATTTTATGCACAGGTCCCCAGTGGGGGCATTGATATCCTGTTCTATTGGGAGATGACAAGCCTGTTGCATAATAGAATTGCTAAATTGAGTAATTAATATGCTGGTTGGACAACTAACCCATCATGAATGTCTCTTTTATGGGCTAAACGAATAGAGTGCACCTGTGTCAAATAGTGCGACTTCCCCGAAGGAAACTGCAGGTACAAAGCCAGTAGGGTTGGCATAGTTACGAGTCCGCCTTAGGGGGGGGGGCAAATACGCTATTGTCCTCCCGATTGTTGATGGTGGCAAAAGTGTCGCATTTTTTGCACTTGATGCATGCCTTGAATAAACGGATTTGATGCGTGATGCATTGAAACAAACTTCAAAGATTTTCCCCGCCAATTCTAGACCAGTTCACCAGCTGCCGTTTCACGCTAGGGGGAAGCGAGTACATTGGCAACAAGAGCACTGTGCCACTGTACACAGAGAGTGCCATTGTCATGCTGCAGGCGGATAGACCACCAGCAGTGCCCTACGCTCGAGAGAGGAACTGTTTGCCATGGAACCAGGCTGCCCGGAGACTGAAAGCCAAGGGATTGAACTCGCTGGCTAATCGCATTCTCGCATTGAATTACTCGGACGATGATGCTACATGTCGCCGAGCTAACGGACTGGCATTCAAAGACATTGAACTGCATGCCACTTGTAAGAGTCAACTCGCAATTCAGATCACTTGGCAGGCTCAGGATCAAAACAGGATTAAGCGGAAAATTTCGGTATCAGTAACCCGTGGCATCTGTAGGTTGTGTCATGAATGGGCTAATCCCCTAATCCCCTTAGCCCGTCTCGTCTATAGGACATTCCGCCTTTTAAATAAACTTTGAAAACGCTTGACTCAAACCAACCAGATCCACAAGCTGATGAAGTCGGCTGCTTCAGCTACAGCAAGAGCGACAGCCTCTTCGCGCACAATTGTTTCGCACTGACCGTCATGACCCTGACGGTCGACATTTGCTCGGAGTGCTGCTATAATCGGAATTTCAGCCACATCGCCGTGAGAAACTCCTCCTGCTATTGCGGAGAGGAGCCTAAGTATGAAGCTATTGACGAAGACGAATGCGACTGGCCTTGTCCAGGAGACTCAAGCCAAGAGTGCGGCGGAGAGTCCGCGGCCAGCGTCTACGAAATCAGAAGCGAGGGTGCGATATAGATATATTAATAGATAGATAGATAGATAGATAGATAGATAGATAGATAGATAGATAGATAGATAGATAGATAGATAGATAGATAGATAGATAGATAGATAGATAGATAGATCGATAGATAGATAGATAGATAGGTATATAGATAGATAGATAGATAGATAGATAGATAGATAGATACATAGATAGATAGATAGATAGATAGATAGATAGATAGATAGATAGATAGATAGATAGATAGATAGATAGATAGATAGATAGATAGATAGATAGATAGATAGATAGATAGATAGATAGATAGATAGATAGATAGATAGATAGATAGATAGATAGATAGATAGATAGATAGATAGATAGATAGATAGATAGATAGATAGATAGATAGATAGATAGATAGATAGATAGATAGATAGATAGATAGATAGATAGATAGATAGATAGATAGATAGATAGATAGATAGATAGATAGATAGATAGATAGATAGATAGATAGATAGATAGATAGATAGATAGATAGATAGATAGATAGATAGATAGATAGATAGATAGATAGATAGATAGATAGATAGATAGATAGATAGATAGATAGATAGATAGATAGATAGATAGATAGATAGATAGATAGATAGATAGATAGATAGATAGATAGATAGATAGATAGATAGATAGATAGATAGATAGATAGATAGATAGATAGATAGATAGATAGATAGATAGATAGATAGATAGATAGATAGATAGATAGATAGATAGATAGATAGATAGATAGATAGATAGATAGATAGATAGATAGATAGATAGATAGATAGATAGATAGATAGATAGATAGATAGGTAGATAGATAGATAGATAGATAGATAGATAGATAGATAGATAGATAGATAGATAGATAGATAGATAGATAGATAGATAGATAGATAGATAGATAGATAGATAGATAGATAGATAGATAGATAGATAGATAGATAGATAGATAGATAGATAGATAGATAGATAGATAGATAGATAGATAGATAGATAGATAGATAGATAGATAGATAGATAGATAGATAGATAGATAGATAGATAGATAGATAGATAGATAGATAGATAGATAGATAGATAGATAGAATGCTAGCAGAACCACCCCTACATAAGAATATCCATGCAATTTCAGACCTAGATGAGACCAAAATATTCGTGCCATACGGCAGCAACCTCACTCGCTTCCTGGAAGGTCCGATCTGCTTCTTTGAACACTCAGAGCACGAATTGTCCGTATCGTCCTGCAACATTCCCTTCTGCTGTGAGTCGCTTGCCGATGCGATTTTTTAATGCACTATTCGATTGGTCCAAAAAATTCCCAAATTCCCTAAATTCATCTTTAGCTGCGCCGCCAGAGTACGACTGCAAGGCTGCAGGCGATGACGACGACAGTGAGGTGACGGAATCGGCCCGCTACACCGGGCGTCAGAACGTCACGGTCTCGGGCCGGCCCTGTCTGGTCTGGGCAGACGTTAAACAGAAGGTTGAAAACGGCTCCATGAAGCTTTCGGAGATCCTGCACGACTGGGACTCGATGTTCGCCAGTGCGTTTCCTTTCCTTTCTAATCCTTTTTGCGAGATGTCTGAGCTATGAGTATTCAAGTATGCTCAAATAAGATAGCTTCTCTCAGACAATATCCCATACGCAAGCCGAACCTGATGCGAAACGGTTCGAACGAGGATTTACCTTCATGCGTTTACCTGAAACGATATAAACAGGCTGTCCTTTTTGTCAGCGTCCTCAGGCTACTCAAATAAGGATTTAGTGAGTTTCATTTGACTGTACAAAAAGGATTATCTATGGCGAATTCCTCCTCAGACAATCCGAGCAAAGATGTAGTTACGAGCTACTTTCCATGAAATAATCCAAGCACTTATTAAGTTACTTTCCTGAAGACCAGCCGAGCAATGATTCCTATGTAAAAAATCGTAGTACCAACCGTAACAATTTTTTGGGGTAAGTTTACGCGGATAAATTTTAAGCCTTGTGGCGTTTTAGTACAAGTGCTACACTTTTAAACATTGTGGTATGCTTCCTGACTACATCCACCTGGCATCACTGGAGCAACGGAATGAAGACTGGCGGATCTTACCTGAAGGAGGGAGTGTAAAATGGTATTTCCTTTCTGGTTTCCCGAAGCAAAAGTTCTACCCAGGATACTAGACTCCAATCCATCGGTATCACCTCTAAAATTAAGTTCTGGTTAAACAACCTGAAGACTGTATTTTTGAGTGCTTGAATACACATTCATGCTTCCTTTCGAGTGTCAAACCATTCCCCACTAGCTACTCGTTGCTGCATAGCTTGACAGCATATTTACCTGCGCCACCAAGTCAGCTGCAGTGAGTCAACATCTGGCGAGAAGGAATTCGTAGAAGATTGGTAAATAAGTCGCAGAAAGTTCTAAATACGTGTCAACCGTAGCGCGGAGGATATCAACGAAAGTCAACGCCACTGATCGAACTCTTAATGAGACCTGTGCATAATGTGTCACCCTGTTTTTCCATGTTCCCGTTTTCAGATAAAACTATGGTACAACTGATTTTGCAAACACCGGATTACGAACTGAGCAATGGGACCAATTACTGCAGGGCTGTGCACGCCATGGCGGACACTTGGTACCAGTTGGCACCGGGAAAAACCGGCTCCAATGCCTATATGCAAGTACTGATTTTCGTTCTAGTTTGGGGCTTTCTGTCGGATAGTGTAGAGTCTACCTTTTCCCCATGCCCTACAAAACTTGGGACACTGCTGCTGCACATTCCTATCCTATCGGTAGGCGAAACGGCTTCACCTACCTGTCTTATCGGTAGGGTGCACTGCTGCACCTACCTGTCTTATCGGTAGGGTACACTGCTGCAACTACCTGTCTTATCGGTAGGGTACACTGCTGCACCTACCTGTCTTATCGGTAGGGTACACTGCTGCAACTACCTGTCTTATCGGTAGGGTACACTGCTGCACCTACCTGTCTTATCGGTAGGGTACACTGCTGCAACTACCTGTCTTATCGGTAGGGTACACTGCTGCACCTACCTGTCTTATCGGTAGGGTACACTGCTGCACCTACCTGTCTTATCGGTAGGGTACACTGCTGCACCTACCTGTCTTATCGGTAGGGTACACTGCTGCACCTACCTGTCTTATCGGTAGGGTACACTGCTGCACCTACCTGTCTTATCGGTAGGGTACACTGCTGCACCTACCTGTCTTATCGGTAGGGTACACTGCTGCAACTACCTGTCTTATCGGTAGGGTACACTGCTGCAACTACCTGTCTTATCGGTAGGGTACACTGCTGCAACTACCTGTCTTATCGGTAGGGTACACTGCTGCAACTACCTGTCTTATCGGTAGGGTACACTGCTGCACCTACCTGTCTTATCGGTAGGGTACACTGCTGCACCTACCTGTCTTATCGGTAGGGTACACTGCTGCAACTACCTGTCTTATCGGTAGGGTACACTGCTGCACCTACCTGTCTTATCGGTAGGGTACACTGCTGCACCTACCTGTCTTATCGGTAGGGTACACTGCTGCACCTACCTGTCTTATCGGTAGGGTACACTGCTGCAACTACCTGTCTTATCGGTAGGGTACACTGCTGCAACTACCTGTCTTATCGGTAGGGTACACTGCTGCAACTACCTGTCTTATCGGTAGGGTACACTGCTGCACCTACCTGTCTTATCGGTAGGGTACACTGCTGCACCTACCTGTCTTATCGGTAGGGTACACTGCTGCACCTACCTGTCCTTACAGTAGGGGACACCGTTTGACACCTTTTATTTTCGCGTTGACACTTTTTTCAATAATTATTCAAATTGTGATGAAACGCGTTAATTAAGTAGAAGCATCAGGCACTGACTAACAACGTAAAAAATCTTAAAAAATATTTTTAGCCGCGAGTCAGTGGCCGAATCCACGACCCCAGGCTGCTTCTACTTCAACGAAGCTGAGAGTGTCGTCCTGTTTGAAGATTGCAATGTCAAGCACTGCTGTAAGTCAGCATTGTAATCTAAATGATCGGTCACTATCACATGACAAATTTACTTGAAGCCTGAAATTACTTGAAGAACTAAGACACACTACTACAGAAATACCGTCCTATCTACCATGATACACTGCGTTTATCGTTTATCTTCCAAGCTTCATCAGGTTGCTACTTCTTTCGTTACCTTCGAAGCGGTTGATTTGTTTTCCCCTCATCAGAGAAATCAAAACCCCGTCAAAACCCCATGTAGAGGCCCCTGGTCAATTTTTAATTAGCCAATGAACGGCCTTGCAGACCAGGCCAGTCCAGCTGTCACCGGTTCCCTGCGCGCTAGAATCGGCAGCGCGCCGTTGGCCCGACAATTCAGCGCCGACTTGTCCGACAGTCTGATTGACTGCAAGTTCAACGGAGCGGCCTGCGGCCCCAAAAACTTTCAATCGATTTTGCACCCGGAGCTGGGCGTCTGCCATCGGCTGGTGAAAGAGCCGCTACTGCGCAGTCTGAGTCAAAGCGAAGTGCCTGAGGCTGTATTCCAGGTGCAACTATTCAGCGACGCTACAGACTCGCGTGGCGCCACGTTCCAGCGTGCTAAGAAGCTGGCCAATATTGTGCTCAGCAATGGCGGCAGCGAGAGTTCAGCGCTTAAGGCATTTAATTTTTCAATGATAAAAAGCATTAGAAAAATATGTAGGGGATCGCTACAAGGTCAAAAATGTCGAAGCGGCGAATATCACAATCTCGAAATACAGTGCAGCGGGTCACAGCAGGGCATTAATTCTTGCCATAATTTTTAGCTTTTGCCAAGTGAATTTTACTCTAAATTACACACTAATACTCGAATTACTCAGGTGATCCTTGTCCCGGAAGGCACATTCCCCTGGTCGGCAAGTGCTCTGGAAGTCATGCATGCGCGGCACACGAAGCTGAAGCTTAGATACGATCGCACTGTCAGGTATTCGAAACCGCCCGATAGAGAGTGCAGTGACGATGACCGGCCAGTGACTTACATGATCGACTCGTGGACGCCCGTCAATCTCAAAGATGACGAATTGTGAGTTATGTGTGTCTCTTATCTGCTTTCTACAAGCTACTAAGATTTGCGTCTTATCAATTCGAACCTTCCACTAGAGACCGGATGGACACGCTATTCAACGTACCAATGGATATTTCTAATTGGACCCTGAAGATCGAATCAACAAAATTACAATTTAGCAACTATAGCGACCTCAGGTGAGTCTGGTTGAATATCTTCAAACGGGAAGCTGCATAACTAATGTCCACAAACTCCGAGTATACAACTTAATTTTAAAATTAAACGCATTTACTTATGCAAAGTAGCAAATACTACTAATTTAGTAGCATGTTGAGGCACCCAATAAACAGAGCTACTGTGCTGAACTCACCACAGAAGAGCGCTTTAAGGTTGCAGCTGTTAACCCAAGCACTAACTCAAACTACAGGGGACCAATCGAGCGTGTGATGACCTTCCAGACGAGAACTCGAGAGGATTGCATCAACGAGTTCGTTCTGACCAAATTCGCCGAAAACTGCCTCTGCCTGCCGACATTTCTGCCCATTCCTCAGCAACTGTTTACCAAATATCCAATATGCTTCAACTCTGCCCACATCAAAAGCTTGTACGACGCTGACCAATGCTACATCAAGCAGCTGGCCCAGATGAAGAGTTACCGCGGCGAGGCTCGGAGCCGTTGCAAGTCGCCGTGCGAGACGCGCGAGTTCGAAGTTAGCCAGACGGCCTACGCCTGGCCGAATGTTCATCGGGAGAATGCGCTGGGATTTCTAAGCGGCCTAGCCAGCAGGTTCGGCTACCCCGTCTCAGTCAGCTTGTTCCGCGGCCCCGTCGGCCTCTACTCGGCCTACCTCAGCGCCCTCGCGCTCGCAAGTCTCAACTCTCGGAACAGAGCCAAACTAGCGGCCAATCTGACCGGTTTCGACTACGAGCTCAACATCCTTAAGGACCAGCTGGTCATGTTGTCCGTGTCGGCCTCGGAGCCGCTTGGAGAAGAGAAAATCGAGGAGGAAGCCTATCCGGTGAAAAATTTGCTTGCCGACATGGGAGGTTCGTGTAACAGTGTGTAAAGGGAAATTTTATGTAGATTTTAAGCTACGCTCGTACAGCTGTACGAGCGTATTTGTCCTCCAAAAAAATTCACGCAATCCCACAATATCGTATGTTATCAGGCATCCTAGGACTATGGTGCGGCATCTCGCTGCTAACTGTATGCGAATTGCTCGAACTATGGGTTCACATCGGCCTCCGGTTGCGTCACTTGATTAGCCTGCGCTCGTCCGCTAAGCATCCTATCAGCTGCAGCGGTGGCGGAGTCGACATAACGAATGACAGTCAACCGAACCCAGACGACAAAACCGACAGCAGCGGCCGCAACAGGCTGGATAGCAAGCGTTCTGATTTTTAGAAATCGTTTTACTGTTTTTGTTAAACAGTAGACGGATGTGAACAATGGTGGTGGACTTGAAATTCCGGAGCGTCTTCTCAACCCAATTGGCCCTATGAAGGGTCACCTGCTCCCATTAGAGGGTCTTGAATAGACTCTAAATAAGCGAAAGGGGACCAGCTCAGACTAAAAAATCTGTTTCAAAAGCAGAGGCTCCCTATTTTTCTGGTGTCGAGACCACAAAACAAGCTGGCAAGTTTGCCTTCCTATGTAGCCAATATTTATCACGAGCCCTTTCTAAACATCCTAGACGTCCTATCTGAATGTTGGTCTTGTGAAAGCAGATGGTTGTCGGTGTTTTGAGGCGTTATTAAAACGCACTGGGCTAAAGCTAAAAAAAGTTAAATCTGCAGGAGGGACTGTAGGCACTTCGACGCTTAAAGCGACATCGTCCCACAACCAGCGACTGGGCATGACTGTCCATTGCGCTGACTCCTGAAGCGCGTTCAGTCACACTAAATACTGTATATAGACATTGACACACACACAGGCCGGCACCCAGTCACACACTCACATAGGGTGTACAAGTGGTTGCCCCCATGGGCGTAAATTGCACAACTGACCCATAGCCCAACCAATTCGTGCACAAGGCCCCAAATAAATGTGACCCTGCACACGAAACCGCGCTAGAAAAAAAGTCAACCTACGAGTACAACGCGGGGTCTAATCTAGAACAGTGACACACAAGGCAGACGCGCTAGACCGCCGAGCCACTCGCGCCCAAACGCACAGGGCTAGGAGTTTCACTAGCTTTCTGAGATCACATTGCCCCGGGACAGTTCTCAAAATTGAAGTTGTCGCCGAACAATATGACTTCAGCACCAGGGGCAGGGGCGATACTGCTACTGCTTAAAATTACACTCCTTGAGTTGCAGACTTCGTAAACAAAACATTTTTTGCGTTGGCATAAAAATATTCTTGTCAAGTCACAAAAATATGTTAGCGAATTTCTTTTTCTACCGACTTATTCAGTTAAACGTGCCTACCACCTATCTTATTAATAAAGTATAGATGATTACGATTATGGTAGCTCTTACTCGTCGACTGTCTAAACCTTTTGTACGCGCAACTAATAAATTAAAAAATAAAAAAGCAAATAAGCCGACCCATTAAAATCTCTGATAACCTTTAAAACAAAATATGATTGCGCATGGATTTGAATTTTGCTTTCAATATTAATAAACGATGGAATTAAATTTGGATGCATATGATAATGTAAAAACAAAATAGAGAGCTTAAGTAAAGTCTTAAAACAAAGCGAAAATCTCGAAACCAAAGAACACCTTAAGTAGAAGGACGGGATACTGTTTCTTTGAAAGTTTTTTAAGTCCAATTTGCGCGAAAAAATACACTACGGAGATAGGAAAATTGCAGTTTTTCGACAAAATTAAAGATTGCGCTCGATTGGAAGCAGATGCAAATCTCATCTTTTGATATATGATTCCTGCCTGGTTCTGATCCTCTTGTAATTAAGTCTGTTTTGAAAGAAAAATTCTATCAATCAGTATTTTAGATACTTTTGCTGGTCCAGTCACATGTCAATGTCCGATTCTCTCTGGATTGGCTATTTGTCATTCAGTAGTGTTTAATGATAGAGAACTAATATGAATAAATTAATAGGAAAATCAATTTTCACAAATTAAGACGTACATAGCTGGATAGAGTAAGAAGGCAACAAGCACATATCAAAAGATGAGATTTGCATCTGCTTCCAATCGAGCGCATTCTTTAATTTTATGTCGAAAATCTGCAAGTTTCCTATCTCCGTAGTGTATTTTTCCCAAAGATTAGACTCGAAAAAATTTCCAAGAATCGAAGTCCTTCTACTTAAGGTGTCCTTGCTCGAAACTACGAGCTATCTACAAACGCTCGTAAAAGAAGATTTGCATCGATAAGTCGAGAAGCAATAAAAGATTTTTTATAAGAGCGAAATCACAAACGGCCTAAAAGCTTTTCAATTTCACTGCAACTGATCGTTGCTAGACAAAACGCCCCGAGCCAGCCGACAAAGGCTGCGTACACTCGTAATTGCCATATCGGGCTGCATTACAAGGACCCTTCTTCAAGAGATTTCTTGGTGATCCATGGCGCCCTGAGGCGTCACTTGCTCGTCCACAGAGCTCGCTGCACAGTTGATTGGCTCGAGTTGGAGCTCGTCAGTGCCCGACTCACCGCCGTATCGCACTTCATCAGCTTCTGCCTGTACACGAACGAGGACGCCACGGAGCGCCAGCCGACGCCGCCAGAGTCCAGAATGGCGCAGCGACGACTGCCCGTGGGATCCGGATGGATGGCGGCATCGCCTGCGGCGGCGACAATCGGCAGCACAGAATTTGGCGCGCTCGGTCTCAGATAGAGAGTCGAAGATCGGCCCTAAAAAGTATAGGCGATATAGGTGTCAAGATAATCAGCAGCACTCTTGGTCTAGGACAGAAAAAAGAAAATACTTTTCTGATCGTCTGACCTCTTGGACGCCATCCGGTTCAGCTGAGGCGGCCTCGAATGCCACGGCTGCGCTGCGCCTCTGTCCGCCAGCAAGACGAAGCCGAGCGTAGAAGCTGGCAAGGCCTCTGCCGGTGCTGCCGCCGCCACTGGCCTGGCTGCTGGACCAACGAGACTGCGGCAGCGGGGCTGGCCGCGGCAGCAGGCGGCTGGCCTTCAGCTCCACCCTGCTGGCCGCGTACACAGCACGACCAGCCCCGCCGTTGCCATTGCCAGCTTCTTGAATCTCCGACAACTCGGCCAGCTTTTGTATTCGTTGGTTGAACCTGGAGGAGAATTCTTCAACTGGGGCACGACTGGAGGAATATCTGAAAATTAAGTTTTGTTGGTTAAGCATCAGCTATGATTAGTAGATAAATTTTAGTCCCTGTTCCTCTCAATGCTCGCGCGCTGAGAGGGGCGAGTGGCTCGGCGGTCTAGCGCGTCTGCCTTATGTGCCACTGGTCCAGGTTCGACCCCGCGTTGAAGGTTGGCTATTTTCCCTAGTGCAGTTTTCGTGTGCAGGGTCACATTAATTTGGGGCTTGTGCACGAATTGGTTGGGCTATGGGCCAGTTGTGCAATTTACGCCCATGAGGGCAGCCCTCCAAGGCATAGAGAGTGTACATGCCAGGAACCGCCGCTTGTACACCTTATGTGAGTGCGTGACTGGGTGCTATGATGGTATTCCGTTGTGCACCGAGTGTCTGTCTATGCCTGCATACGGTATTTAGTGTGACTGAACGCGCTTCAGGAGTCAGCGCAATGGACAGTCATGCCCAGTCGCTGGTTGTGGGACGATGTTGCTTCAAGCGTCAAGGTGCCTGCAGCCCTCTGGCAGATTTAACTAGCTCTAGCTCCCGTGCTGCACGTACGGACCTCACCGGCGGCTGCTGCCTTGGCCGCTGCTTGCGCCGTCGGCCAACAGTCAGATGCAACTCGTCACCGTCCTCCATTTAGCAGCCTGGGCTTGCTAGTCAACCTCTCTAGCAGCTTTTCTGCTCCTCCTTCTCGCAATGCATCTTCATCTTTACAGTCAGCGATAGCTAGTATGGGATCTGGCGGCAGTCGCAGCCTCCCCTGCCTCCCCATCGCTCTTTCCTCCCGCTCTAGCCCAATGAATCAATCCGTTTACTTCAGTGCTATCATCTCATTCAGCACACAAAGCATCGCACACCTAGCCAGTCCTCTATCCCCCTCTATCTCACTCCTGCCTATCAACGTATTTTTCTTCCTTAAAAAAGGCAAACACATTGCGACAATGCCAGGCAAGGAGCAATAATAATAATAATAATAAGCTGCGGCGTCTCCATGCGCGCACGCAGCACTCAATCGGTTGCTAAGGCCGAGGATTTTTTCCCGCTAACAAATGGTTAGGGAAAAATAGTCTATCTAATAAATAATAAATTTTGAATTAACGAATGCTTTTTGAAATCTAAAAATAACAAATTTCTATGAAACTATCTGGGCCTTTAAATCATATTAAAGTAGCAAAATAAATTTATTTACTATTTAAAAAATTTCAATTTGGACAGCGTCAAACAGATAAAATTTATTAGCAATTCGGTTTATTCACATCAGGAGTGCATCATAAAATTGCAGACACACTAAAAAAGCCCCAATGAACAACAGGCGGACAGACAGAAGCAGTTCGGTGCGCCATCTCTGTGGTCTGAAATTCGCAGGGCGTCGCACACTTGGTCAGCCGGCCGCCTGCTTAGCGGTCGGCAGCGTCAAGAAGCTTCTGGCGGTGGCGTGCAGCTGCGCGCGTCTCTCCGACTCAGTCAGCGGCGCCGCCCGACGCTTGTGCAACGGCGTCTTGGTGTCGCAGATCAGCCGGAAGCCGCGGCCCTGCTCCGGCCGCTCCAGATAGTCCACGGCCAGGCTGCGGCCCTGCCGATCGCCCGGCATGAAGGCCTTGGCGACTGGCGACTCCGCCGGACTGCCCGCCGACTCGGCGTGGACGGCCAAAGCGGGCACGTCGCGGACGCCCGGATAGATGAAGCCGAACTTCACGGCCGGGTCTTTCAACAGGCCGGCGAGCCGGTCCAGCTGGTTGCTGGCCGCGTTGTGACCGCGCTCAGTCATCTCCGTGGCGGGCAGGCGGCGGTGGGTTCGAATCCTGGTCGAGTCCACCACCACGGCGGCTGCCCAGTCGGCCTGTTCGCGTTTGGCCAACTCGGCCGCCTCGGCCGCTTTCACGTCGCCCGTTGGAAAAATCGAGTGCGGCTCCCGGCCGAACAAGCCGCGCGGCTGCCGCCACAGGTCGAGGTCGGCTCGACGGTCCGGCCAATTGAACGGCTCGCGGCCGGGCACAGTCGGCTGCAGCTGCGCCGCGTGCAGATCGTTCTCCGACCACGGCTCGGCCAGGGCGACCAGCCGGCCCGCGTCCAGCCGCCGCGGATGCGCGTTGGCCTCCGCCGAGGTCTTGTGCCCCGGGCAGGACCAACCGGCCGGGCTGAGCCAGCGGGCCCTTCGACTCGGCGGCCGCTTCGCCGGCGAGTTGTTTGACGTCTACAGGTGCGACAGTGCCGGCCGCGTGGTAGCCGGGCAGGTAGGTGTACCGCCGGTCCGGCCGCATTCGTCGTCGAATCTCGGCCAGCGCCAGCTCCGTCGAGTTCAACGCCTGGCTGCTGTAGTTGTAGGCTGGCGGCGGCGCCGTGGCCGGCTGTCCTCGACGCGCCTCGGCCTCGGCTAGGCGCTGCCGTCGCTCGTTGGCCACGGCGGCGCTTTTCACCTGCACGGAGCGGACGTTGGCGCGGACGAAGTCCGGGCAGGTGCGCGAGCGTTGCATGGCGCCGACGGCTGGCGCTGGCGACGGTCTCGACGGGGCGGCACGGCGCGGCTGGCCGGCTTTTTCAGGTTGCCGACGCAGCCGCGTCCAGCAGCGGCTGAGACGGCGGCTCCGGGCCGGACTCCATGTGGATCATTTCGTCGATGCCAACTGGCACGGAGAATTCCTTGGTTAGCGAGGCCAGCATGCCGGATGTGGGGAAGTTTTCGCTTTTCACGGCGGCCAGCATGGACTCGCTGGCTAACAGGCTGGCCAGCTTGCTCAGGCACAGGAAGCAGTCTCTGGGCACGGTGTCCCGAATGTAAAGCACCTGCAGAGTTGACGACGTAGCTGCAAGTTACTTGGACCAGAAAGGGGGACTCTCTCAAACAACTCAGAAAAAATTGCTTCAAGGCACTCACCGACTGCTCGAGAATGGCCTCCAGCCTATCGTACAGCCGGATGCAGGGAAAGTCCAGGCCCAGGCTGGCGTACAGTCGCTTGCTGAAGGTCACGTCGGCGTTGAACATTATGCGCAGATCGTCACCGGGGCCGCGCGGCTGCATGGCGGCCCACACGGAGGCCACACCTTGGCCAGCCGGACCCTCCACCACGAACAGATGGCGCCGTCCGTCGGCCAGGTGGAAGCCGGACACGGCGGTCTCATCCGCTGTCCGCTGCTGCTGCTGCTGCTGATGCTGCTGATGACCCGATCCGGCGCTGTCGACCTCCAGTTTCCGGCTGGTTAGCGCGGTTGCGATTGCGTGCTCCGGCAGGTTGGTCAAGCCGAATGCGGCAGCGTTGATTGAGCGCAGCATCGCACGCAGGCGGTGCAGCAAAGCCACGTTGTGATAGTCGAAGGTGAGTACGATGCGCCCGAACCTGGTGTGGTCCGGGATGCTTAATCGTAGATGCTGGTAACCCGACCTTATTTTCGCCCCGGATAATCACCTCAAGTCAAAACGCAACCCCACTCATACACCAATTCACTTCACACCTCAAAGCTGAATCCCCTCACACGTATACCCATCTTATTCCTACACAATCTCACTTCTACACCCATCTCACTCCTACACCTACCTCACTCCTACAGCCTACCTCACTCCTACACCCACCTCACTCCTATACCCACCTCACTCATACACCCACCTCACTCCTACACCCACCTCACTCCTACACCCACCTCACTCCTACACCCACCTCACTCCTACACCCACCTCACTCCTACACCCACCTCACTCCTACACCCACCTCACTCCTACACCCAATTCGTTCCTACACCCACGTCACTACGAGTCACCTCACCTCCTCCTTACCTTATTGACCGCACTCTTACAACTATCTGTAACTCCTATGAAATCCACTGTACTCATATATCTCTTTATGAATACCCAACTGATAACAAAATGGCGCCTAAACTTCGCTCCAGTTTATTTTGTGTTCCTTGCCTCACCAGCTGTTCAATTAACTGCCAGCATGACTTGCATAGAGCTCATACTGACCAGTTTCACAGCCGTATCTTCATTGTCAGTTGGCACTCACCTTGCAGGACGATTTTGGCCGCCGGCCAGCGGCCTGGCCAGCTGCAGCATCACCTTGACGGTCGCGCCGCTGTTGGTGAAATCTCCGGCCTCCAGCGGCGTCCGGGTCGGTCCGTCGATGGCGCCAGCAATGCCCGGCACCCGATTGTCTGCGTCGGCGCCGAGTCCCAGCGGACTGGGCGGCTCGCATCGCTGAATTGGGATCTCGGCTTCAATGAGGCGCTGGCCATGCAGCAGGCCGCTCAGGTCCACCCGGGCCCGGCCGTGTGGGTCCCAGGCTCGAACCCGGCTGCCGGGGAAAGCGCCGTACAGCGTCCGCTTGGCGCTAACCAAACCGACGCTGCTGATCTTTTCGTCTTCGAGATCGTCGCCGAATAGTGCCGGCTCGAGGTGCTGCTCCTCCGGCCGGCGGTCTCGGTCGTGAATTTCAATCCAGAATCCGGGGCCTTTGGCGTATTCGCACAGACCGACGGGATCTTTCAGGCCGGTTAGAACCACCTGAATAGCCGCGATTGTGAATATTTCAAAAAAGGAAGAAGTTGAGCTCAAGAAAAAATAGTTTTTTGGCTGATTTGATTTGGGAAGCCCCCCCCCCCTTGCTCCTCCTATCTAAGCCTATTGAGGCGCTTCCTCAAGCAAAAAAATTGATTAAAGTCGGGATATCTAACGCACACACACATCAGCATCATATGCCTCGGGCGACTCGGGACCTCGGGACTTTCAGCCTTTAGCGGATCTGTTCAATATTCAATATTCGCAAATCTGTCCGAGGTTGAAAAACTCAGTTATCCTATGACGAGAAATTTCCCCTTTTCCGGATGGAAAACCCAGCGGAAGCGGCACCTGCACGTCGTCCCACACGACTTTCTCGCCGTGCTCGCGCCCGGCAGTTCGGTGCAGCGGCTGGTCAAAGAATGTGTACTGGCAGAACACCGGCTCGCAGCGGTCCCGAAGGCCCTGCTGACCGTAGGGCTCCAGCGGCATGCTCTGCACCGAGCGGATGCGGATGCTCAGCGGATTCAACGACTCCTTCTGAGCGTCGGAGAGCAGCGGCTCGGAGATGCACAACATCACGAATGCGTCCTCCAGGTTGAGCGCCGGTTCCGTCAGCCGTTCGATGACGAAATCAGTGGTGAACAGTGCCGCCAGGTTCAGTTCAATCCTAGCCCGACCGTTGCGCTCCCATTCTGGGTCGGCCTGGCGTTTGCCGCGAGTCTTGCCGGCCGCACTCGAGGCGCCACCGACACCGCCGCCAACGCCAACAGCCTCGCCGTCGAGTTCGCTGGCTCGGTCTGTCGTGGCGCCGCCACCGGGGGCGGCCGAGCCCAGTCGGCTCGTTTCGTCCATGCCCGACGGATCGCCGCTGCGTCCGGTGGCCGGTGGAGCCGCAGCAGCAGCAGCAGCTGCTGAGGACGATGCCGTGCCCTGCTGCAGCCGTCCGGCACTTCGGCGGACCTTGAAATCGTCTGGATCGGGCCCGGAGGCTCCGGCCAGTCGGGTGAGCTTGTTAAACGTCTGCGGCCGGCCGGTCCCATCGAACTTGGTCACCGCGTACAGGCCGAACTCTTCCCGCTGTTGCTGTTGCAGCATCAGCTGCTGCTGCGTAGATCTCGACGCTCCGCCGCCGCCGCTGCGCCGCCCGCGACCAGTTCGACGACGCCCGGCCGCCGTCTCGTCGCCCGCCTCGCCGCCATCGCCGCCATTGGCTTCGGTTGCCTCACGCGACGCGGCCAGCGCGGCTGCCCTCATCGCCATGGTCTCGTGCGGCAGCGGCCGGTTGAGCCACAGGCGAGTTGGAATTTTCCGTTCGTACAGGCGCGACAGCCTGGCGACGGCGCCGCGCACTCCGTATTGGCGCTCGTCCCGGCCGATGGGCGCCTGTGGAAACTTGAAGTTGCGCGTCCGGTCGTACTTGGCCTTTGTCGAGCACTTCTCTTTGGCGTCCCAGACCTTCAGTTCGAAGCGATGCGTGCTCAGCGACATCAGCATCGCGTCCGTGACTGCCGCCTGGTAGCTCTGCTGCCACACCACCCACAGGTCGTCGCCATCGCCCCACAGTTTCACGTTGCGATAGTCGCTTCGGCCACTCTGACCGGAGTCGGCGAAGACTTTGGCGGCCTCGTGGCCGAACAGCACAACATCCGCTTTGACCAGCTCGTCCGGAAAGACCCGGTACTCTACGTGATAATAGTTTAGCTTGCGACCCTCGCCTCCTGGATCCTCCTCGGTGATTGACATTGGCACCGCGAATGCGATCGTCACGTAGAATGTGACGTCGTGCGTGCCCGGCGGCGGAGCCTCTTTGGTCTTGCGCCGCCTAATCGGGCGCGTCTCGAAGGCCAGGTCGCGAGTGACAATGCCCGGCCCGTCATCGTCTGGCGGCGGCGTCTCGTCTGGTAGCGCCGCCGTGGCCGGCGTAGTTGGCTCGCTGCGCGCTGCCTCGCCGCCGATCGGGGGACTCGCTTCGCCGGTGCCCGAGCGAGACCGTTCGCCGGAACGAGACCGCGGCGCCTGCAGCAACTGTTGCTGATGGCCGCTCATGTGTTCAGCTGTCTCTTCGTGTCTCCCAGTTTAGATGCTAATCAAACGTGTGGCTATTCAACTAAGCATCTGGCGCAGAATTATAAACTTGATTATTGTGTTTTAATGTGTTTCTTCAATATGACAAGCAAGAAAAGTTCTGCGTCTCCCGCTCACCTGCCTCCCTCTCTCTTTCTTTCTGTTGTCAAGGCAAGTCAAGTGAATGCATGCTACGCAGTGTAGCGGAGGGTTGGACCCGCGCAATCGGCACGAGATGGAGTGGCTCCGAGACTCATTGGGTGGCCAGTTGCTTTGAGGCCCGCTCACCTTACTCGTAGCTGCGCTTGTCTGTTCTCCGTTGCCTTAACAGACAACCCCTCCGCTACCCCCCACCCCTTACCGGCAGGCCGCTGCAGATTCGCACTTGCCAGCCGCGCACAGTGCGAGCAATATTGAGTGAGTGCTCTTTTCTGCGGGTCCCTATCAGCCCCAGACTGGCAGGCGCTTGCACTGCCTTGCGCATTCTTGTGCGTTGCAGAATAACTGAGAGAGAGAGAGAGAGAGAGAGAGAGAGAGAGAGAGAGAGAGAGAGAGAGAGAGAGAGATACAGACAGAGAATTCGTCAGCGCACTCGGGTTGCTCCTAGCAACCTCAGCCGCTTCTTCTGCACGGCGCATAGTCGAGGCTTTGCTTATTTTTTGTGACAAGACGTTTTTCACTGGCTATATTAATCAGCCGTTTAAATTTTTTTCGCAGAAAATCAGAACAAAACACCATAGTACCCAGACCCGCATGTCCCATGAACAGAATTTTCTGCAAACTTCTTCTTTCAGGCCGTCAATAGAATCTCCTTTCTTTATGAAGAAAAATTCTTGCTTTTGCAAGCTGGCAGTAGCCTCTACTGCTTTCTATCTCTATCCATGCTTGAAGCTCTCCAGTTTTTTTGGGAACGGTCAAGACATGAAAAAATAATGAGCCAGTAGGCCGGACTACTAAGATCCTACAAGAGCTGGCAACAGGGTTTTTCCCAATGTACCAATAGAGACTGAAAGTGTATCGTGGATGAAATTGGATGAACAGCTGCTAAGCCGTTTTATGTTCGATGGAACAATTTCTAATAAAATAGGCTAATAATCTGCTTGTAAGTAGTATAAGGCGGACAGACCTTGATCTGGAATTTTATTATCTGTTAACAATGGAAATTTCAAAATCAAATCAGTGAAAGCATTTGCTTTATATTATATTTCGTTTTTCATTTTAACAATACAAATTATTGAGTTTTATAATAGCGCAATTTTTTTGCTAAATTAATGCTTGCCAACACAAAAAACAGACAGACAAATACAGGGCTACCAAACTGATCTCTTTGTGGGGAAGCGCACGCAACAAGTAAATAAAATTATTGATACGACAATAAAATATTTGTGATAATAAAGTCTCCTGCCACCCTGCATCTAATTCAGTAACTAAGTTCCGATTAAACTGAATCAAATTAAAAAGTAGAACATAATTTATTATTATAACACAAAATTAACATTATTATCCTTGCTACTAAAAATACTAAACTAACATTTTAACTATATTTCTTTAGAGAGCCACCATCTACCTTATGTAGATTAGCATCCTCTGTTGATTCAGGGAGATTAATGATACCCCCTGTTGATTCAGGGAGATTAATGATACCCCCTGTTGATTCAGGGAGATTAGTGATATCCCCTGTTGATTCAGGGAGATTAATGATACCCCCTGTTGATTCAGGGAGATTAATGATACCCCCTGTTGCTTCGGGGAGATTAATGATACCCCCTGTTGATTCAGGGAGATTAATGATACCCCCTGTTGCTTCAGGGAGATTAATGATACCCCCTGTTGATTCAGGGAGATTAATGATACCCCCTGTTGCTTCGGGGAGATTAATGATACCCCCTGTTGATTCAGGGAGATTAATGATACCCCCTGTTGCTTCGGGGAGATTAATGATACCCCCTGTTGCTTCGGGGAGATTAATGATACCCCCTGTTGCTTCGGGGAGATTAATGATACCCCTGTTGATTCAGGGAGATTAATGATACCCCCTGTTGCTTCGGGGAGATTAATGATACCCCCTGTTGCTTCGGGGAGATTAATGATACCCCCTGTTGATTCAGGGAGATTAATGATATCCCCTGTTGATTCAGGGAATTTAATGATACCCCCTGTTGCTTCAGGGAGATTAATGATATCCCCTGTTGATTCAGGGAATTAATGATACCCCCTGTTGCTTCAGGGAGATTAATGATACCCCCTGTTGATTCAGGGAATTTAATGATACCCCCTGTTGCTTCAGGGAGATTAATGATACCCCCTGTTGATTCAGGGAATTTAATGATACCCCCTGTTGCTTCAGGGAGATTAACGATGCCCCCTGTTGCTTCAGGGAGATAAGTGATACCCCCTGTTGCTTCAGGGAGATTAATGATGCCCCCTGTTGCTTCAGGGAGATAAGTGATACCCCCTGTTGCTTCAGGGAGATTAGTGATTAAATAAAAAATATTTTGAGTTACGGGTGGATACACTATCAAATTGATGCATAAGCACGTTTCGCAAACCAGAAAATAGTACAGAGCAGGATATTATATGTGCGCCAAAAATAATACACAGGGCAATATAATAGACTTTGTATATACGGCGGGAGTGCGGGCAATTGCTTTTGCTGACAACGAACGAAAATTAATTTAAAATAAATCAAAAATTGAAATAATAATCTGCACAATAACTTGGATAATTGCTGGCGTGGGAGCGACAGACAGACAGAAAGCAATAAAAAAGCGAACTTATTAGCTAAGGACTGGTGCGGTAAAGGGAGACAGAAAATCCCAGGATGTAAGAGGATACCTGACCTGAGGATCTGGGAGGATGGTAGCTCACTGCCTGAGGATCTGGGAGGATGGTAGCTCACTGCCTCAGGATCTGAGGTTGGTAGCTCACTGCCTGAGGATCTGGGAGGATGGTAGCTCACTGCCTGAGGATCTGGGAGGATGGTAGCTCACTGCCTGAGGATCTGGGAGGATGGTAGCTCACTGCCTGAGGATCTGGGAGGATGGTAGCTCACTGCCTGAGGATCTGGGAGGATGGTAGCTCACTGCCTGAGGATCTGGGAGGATGGTAGCTCACTGCCTGAGGATCTGGGAGGATGGTAGCTCACTGCCTGAGGATCTGGGAGGATGGTAGCTCACTGCCTGAGGATCTGGGAGGATGGTAGCTCACTGCCTGAGGATCTGGGAGGATGGTAGCTCACTGCCTGAGGATCTGGGAGGATGGTAGCTCACTGCCTGAGGATCTGAGGTTGGTAGCTCACTGCCTGAGGATCTGAGGGGTTGGTAGCTCACTGCCTGAGGATCTGGGAGGATGGTAGCTCACTGCCTGAGGATCTGGGAGGATGGTAGCTCACTGCCTGAGGATCTGGGAGGATGGTAGCTCACTGCCTGAGGATCTGGGAGGATGGTAGCTCACTGCCTGAGGATCTGGGAGGATGGTAGCTCACTGCCTGAGGATCTGGGAGGATGGTAGCTCACTGCCTGAGGATCTGGGAGGATGGTAGCTCACTGCCTGAGGATCTGGGAGGATGGTAGCTCACTGCCTGAGGATCTGGGAGGATGGTAGCTCACTGCCTGAGGATCTGGGAGGATGGTAGCTCACTGCCTGAGGATCTGGGAGGATGGTAGCTCACTGCCTGAGGATCTGGGAGGATGGTAGCTCACTGCCTGAGGATCTGGAGGATGGTAGCTCACTGCCTGAGGATCTGGAGGGTTGGTAGCTCACTGCCTGAGGATCTGGGAGGATGGTAGCTCACTGCCTGAGGATCTGGGAGGATGGTAGCTCACTGCCTGAGGATCTGGGAGGATGGTAGCTCACTGCCTGAGGATCTGGGAGGATGGTAGCTCACTGCCTGAGGATCTGGGAGGATGGTAGCTCACTGCCTGAGGATCTGGGAGGATGGTAGCTCACTGCCTGAGGATCTGGGAGGATGGTAGCTCACTGCCTGAGGATCTGGGAGGATGGTAGCTCACTGCCTGAGGATCTGGGAGGATGGTAGCTCACTGCCTCAGGATCTGGGAGGATGGTGGTGTTCATAATGGGTCCAAGTCACTGCCTGAGGATCTGGGAGGATGGTGGTGTTCATAATGGGTCCAAGTCACTGCCTGTCGCACACATCTTGGCACAATAAGACGTCCCTATTTTGATAAGCGCACTAAAACAATCGGACAGCGCAACAGGTTAATAAATCAATCAGCCAAGACAGGCGCTGGCAGCATTCTTAATAGCCGTCCTGGCGTACGGTATGTAGCTAATTGAATACCAAGTGAGGGCGAGGAATTGCAGAATGCAGAATAGCACAGTTAATGCCACGTTTTTCCACAGGAAGGCTGACAGCAATGCCAGAGCCATGAAGAGCAGCATGAGCAGCGTGGCAATCAGGCGGGTTGGGGCGAACATCTTCTTGAGCTGGTTGAGCGGCCCCATCAGAAAGCAAGTGGACGTCAGAGACATTATATTGCCCAAAGTGTAAAAGATGCCAAATATGATGACGCCACGGACTGGGATGGCTAGGAAGAAACTCCCCTGCAAATTTCGGCGCGCATTGAATACATCCAGGGGGAACAAGCGGGTCAAATTAGATACTAAGATAGGAAAAAAAGACAATTTCTTACCAGAAGAGAGAATGCGCAGCCAATGCTAAAGCAGATTAAGAAGCCTTTGATTCGAGTACTCCAACTAAATGTTGCGCTCTCGTTGATCTGAAAGTCGATTAGTTTTGAGCAGAAGAGATCTGCATCATTATTGCAATTGATTTTTTGTGATGCAAAAATCAGCACATCAAAACTTCAAACTAATTAAAAAATAGTGCAGCTCAAGGTTTCAGTTTACCATTATCGTACAAATTAAGCATGTGACAGAAAGTTAGCTAATAACCGAGAAAAACTGCGCAACTAACTTGACTAGAGTGACATGCACTATTAAACTATTAGGTAGGCGAAAACACAACATGCCAGGAATCGTTAGTGCGTAACCAGACAAAAACGGGCTTATTTTCATGAGTAACTGTAAGAAGCTATCGTAAATTAACTCTAGGAAGGGAAATAAACTGAAAAAAAACAAAGGCAAAATACCCACGCTTCTCAGCAGAGGAACATCGTCTTCACCCTAAACAGAAAGAAATTATTTCGTTTTTTACATTTATTCATTTTCAAATTAGAAATGCTGACAGAGGAAAGGTAAAATGGAAAAAAGGGACAATCCTTATTTAATTAAACAAACAAAAGGATACAAGGCCACTCACATCTGAGAAGATGCCATTCCCAGCCTCCGCTTCATCATCATTGCCACTAAGAACCTTCTTTAATTTGTCCATCCCCTCCTAAGTGGCTACAGAATCTGCAAATCAATTGTTAAATTGTTTTTTTACAAGTAACGAATGAATTTACCATTAAATAGTGTATCATGATAAGCCAAATATAGCCAGAAAATTACATGCCCTGAAATTCACAAAAAAATACAAATTACAATATAATACATGTGTATCACTTCTTAAATAATAATATACGAGCGTATCTATGACAAAGAAACTGCGTAATGGCACAACCACAAGTCATTACAAATTTATTGTTATCACATATTAGCTACTTTGTCCAAAAGGAACTTATATATTCATATTAGAAATAGTTGGGTGATTCAGAAATTTGCACATGTATGAAGGCAGTGCTTATTGCCATGGTCCCGTGTCAAAAATACCTGGCAGATTTGCAATGGCAGCTTGTTGAGCTAGGGGCCAAGGACACTCTAGGTAGAAGGACGGAACACTTCGTTTCTTGGAAAATTTTTAAAGTCTAAAACTAACGTTTGCGCTCGATTGGAAGCAGATGCAAATCTCATCTTTTGATATGTGTTTCCTTACTTCTTATTCAATAGCACTATGCATGTCCTTATTTGTGAAATTTTGATCTTCCTATTACTTTTATTGACACTGATTCACTTTCGTCAAAAGAACTACTAAATGAAAAATAGCCAATCCAGAGAGAATCGGACATTGAGATGTAACTGCACTCAGCAAAATTATCCAAAATACTGATTGATAGAAAAGATGAGATTTGCATCTGCTTGCAATCCAATTGAGCGCAATATTTAATTTTTGTCGAAACACTCCAAATTTCCTATCTTCGTACCGTAGTGCCATAATGGCCTTAGTTGTAGGATGACGATATGACCAAGAAACAGTAACTGTCAGTAATGCGAGATGACGAATTGACCAACTGAAAACTGGACGTTACGTCATGTACTAATCAGCGTCCTTCATTTGTTATTCCCAGCCCATAGACGAAATCTAATTGGTTGATGGTTGATGACCAAGTGACTAGGAATCGCATAGGCTGCAGCATATGGCGGATGGCAGGAATCTTTTTTCAAAGCAAGATATTCGAAGCTTAGTGAAGTTTCAGTTCCTGCATGGAAAAAAGCCTCCTGAAATGTTCAGACAGCATCAGGCAGTTGTTTGGCGAGAGCACATCAATAGAACACAGACTGCCCGAAATTGGTGCTGGCTGTTTTCTAAAGGAAGAGAAAGCGTTGAAGGCCGGTGACTGCCACCAAAAAGACTTGTGAGAAAAGTGCAGGAGGTACCCTGGACTGCTGGAATCTGGCGTGGTTTTGCTTCGCGCCGGTTCATTGCAAGCAACAATTTCGTGGAACTCCCGAACAGCTGGGCTGGGAACTGCTGCAGCATCCACCCTACTCGAGATAGGAACATAAGCTTTTTTTAGATAGTTCTCGACTAGTTGAGTGTGGACAGGTTTTCAGCTAAAATATCTGGTTAGGGTCTGAGTGAGGTCCCGCATGTCAATTTTTAGGTTCCGAAGACAAGCAGAAGTACTTGAACTCGAATATCAATCTAATACACTGTGGAGATAGGAAAGCATCAGTTTTTTTGCATTAGAAATCTAAAAATTTTACTAGCGGTTTAATCTTGTGCGTGAATTTTTTTCCAAAAATTTCTGGATTCTAAGTGCTCTAGAAGCAGAAAATTTTTGTTAGTTTTTGAATATCAATCTGAATATTGTTCCAGAGATCCCAACATCACAAAAGTGACTAAAGACAATAAGCTCTACAGATTTGCAAATCATAAAGCAATTAATATATGAGTACCTAGCCAAAGCCAATATTAGTGCTATAACTTTTATATAGATTATAATTTAATTTTTAGCAATTTTTTAACTTTAACAAATTTAAAACAATTAACAAGAATTAAATTGCAAATAGGAATTCTTTTGTTTGTATCAAGAAAAACAAATGCACTTGAAGTTAATTTAAGTTAGTTAAGAAAATAATTTTGGGTATATTAAATTAGGATTTAATATATTAGTACAAGTACATTAAGGCCTACTATATAGACATACATGTGCAACAGTCAGCCAAGACAGCTGATCTAGCCGACTGATTTGGTGGCTGACCAAGGTAAGTTGCAAAATTGCTAATGTAAGTTGCAAAATCTCTGATGTATAAGTCACAAATTTAGTAAAAATTGAAGGGATAATTTGCAAAATTGAAGGGGTAAGTCAAAAAATCAAAGGGGTAAATCACAAAATTGAAGGGGTAAGTCACAAAATTGAAGGGATAAGTTATAAGATAGGTGGTATAAGTGTAAAATTTTGAGGAGAATACAAGCAAAAGTGTAGCAAGTGGGAAGATATGGAGAAGAAGTGGTTTGTAATGTGCTTGCAAGACCTTTTTTGGTCCTTCAAACTTTTGCCCTAAGTAAGTCACAAGTTTTGTTTCAACTAAGTTGCACAGGCCAACCAAATTTTCCAAGTTATACATATATGTATACAAAGATTCAAGTAGAAAAAATTAAAAAAAAATACATACCTGTATTTAAAAGTGGTTTAGTCTAGTTTAAAGTAATAGGTTAGTTTATCTGTAACGTAAGAATATTATCATAAATTTTATCTGTTCTAGATAGATAATTTTATGACTTAGGTGCATCCATAGACAGTATAGACCTTATATATTTAAGGTCTAATAAAAAGATAATAATCTTAGCTATTACTATCTATTGTCTACTTACATTTATAAATGCAAGCATTAATATTAAATGCAAGCATTTTTGTGGCATGGATTTTCAAACTCCATATTTGTTATATGAGTGTATATATATTAAATTGTTTTTTTACAATCACAGAAAATAATGGCTATGGCCATACACTATTGAATTTAAACTTTTGGTGACCATGGTTGGCTTAAAAATTTTTGTAGCTTGTGTATCAAAATTTTAATATACTTTGAATAGAGAAAGGCTTTTTCATGCAATATACAATCAATGCACATTACAAAGGGGGTGAGTGGCTTGGTGGTCTAGCACGTCTGCCTTATGTGCCACTAGTCCAGGTTCGACCCCGCATTGTAGGTTGTTTATTTTCCCTAGTGCGGTTTTGTGTGCAGGGTCACATTAATTTGGGGCCTTGTGCACGAATTGGTTGGGCTATGGGCCAGTTGTGTAATTTATGCCTATGAGGGCAACCCCCCAAGGCATAGAGAGTGTACATGCCTGGAACTGCCAGTTTGTACACCCTATGTGAGTGCGTGACTGGGTGCTATACTGGAATTCCGTTGCGCACACCGTGTGTTTGTGTCTTTGCCTGCATACCTAGTGGTGCAATTTTGTGAATTTTGTGAAGGGGGGGATGGACCCTATAAGTTTGGTTTGAGAGGGGGGCAGTTTGAGTCTGCATGGTTTTTTGTGAAAATTCACTTGGTCCCCCCTTACTGCATTTTTCTTCCTTCTCCAAAAAGGGGGGGCGGTTGCCCTCCCCGCCCCCCCTAGTTGCGCCACTGTGCATACCATATTTAGTGTGACTGAACGCGCTTCAGGAGTCAGCGCAATGGACAGTCATGCCCAGTCACTGGTTATGGGACAATGTCGCTTCAAAGCGTCAATGTGCCTACAGCCCTCCTGCAGATTTAGCTTAGTTAGTTTAGCACATTACAAAAAGTTGGATAATTTTGAAATGAAAGATTGCCAAGAAAGATAAATTTCATAAAAATATCTATTTCTCAAAACCTATTATGGAATTTACACTAAAAAAATATTATATTGATTTCTTAAATCGACCATAGGCTGTATAGACTTCTTAGCCTAGCCAATATATAAATCAAGTAACTACAGGTGTACAGCTACACTATAATTTAGTGCAATAACTCTAACTGTCATTCCTGAAAGTAAAAGCTTGATTCATTATAGCTAGGCAAGCTGCTTTGATCAGTGTAGAAATTTTGCCCGCAAAATCATCAGCGAGGCTAAAGTAGAAATTGAATAGAAAAAGAGAAGAGATAGGCCTAATTTGTTAAGTAGTAGTAAATTAGGAAGCTGGAAGCTAGTCTCCTTCTTTGAAAAAGAGTTTTTTTAATTTTGGGTTTTGAAGTTATAACAAACGCATGCTAAAATAATGGTCAGCTAAAAAGTATTATTATAAAATTACTGCCAGATATAGGCCCAATAATTTTTTAAAAATATAATGCGCCTGCCAGCTACTGTAAGCTTTTGGATGGTTTTTGGATTCTACGTACATAATTATTAGCAACTGATAGCATTTAAAATTAGGCTTGTCTTTAGCCAGTGACGGATTTTCGTCCCCCGTGACTGCCGTGTAAGTTAGTTAAATTTATTTATTTGTATAATCTAAGAAATGTCTTAGGACTCAAATAGTATGAGATTTGCTAGTATGCATAGCATATATTCTTCGCTTTTTGCGTGCACTTGTCAAATCTTAGTTTTGACTTTTTTTATTTATTTGACCGCACTTTAAAGCATTCGAAGCAACTATCTTTAATTCAGCTATGCGGACATTAACTGATTGCTTTTTGCTTAAAAATGCTAACTCGTTTAATTATAGTATGAAGCTCTGCCATGCCACCAGCTACGCTGCTTAAACATCGGATTACTTATTTGAGCATCATAACTTCTTGATATTGGCTACAGTTTGGTTGCCATAAGTTTGATTTGTTTGGTTAGAATTGGAGTTCTTCTGTCATTATTTTCTCTCTCCCCTGGGCGCCAACCATTCGTCCATGACGGCGCGTCGGTCGTCCAGGGGTTAGCGGAATGGGCGGCTGCGCCTTCCCGCTGCGTCCCCTCCGGGACCCCCCTGCAGTCAAGTAAGTTATTATTTTCTCAACTTTAATTTAAATTTTTGGAGTAACAGAATTTATTTGTGTTTTTCTACGTTTTTTTCACTTTTTCATCGTTCTTCGCACATTCACAATCTTTCTTAATTGGCTTCTGCACATTCCTTACCCAAGCTGGTACGGATTCATTAAAGGTATTAATTAAAACTCTACATATTATTATCATTCAAAGCAATTTATAATCCTCAAGCTCCGATTGAGGCTGAACTCTCGCCGAAAAGAAACGGCCTTCCATTTTGACTTCCGGAGTTTTAATTTCTAGTCCGAGACACTTTTAATCTGTACCGGGACTGGAAACTGCAGGCCAATCATGTTGAAGTATTTAATGGGCTAACTATATGGCTTCCAATGGAGCAATGTCTTTTTTAACAGCAAAATTACCTATTTTAGAAATTTATTTGCTGTTTTTCGATTTCTTTCGAAATCTGGGAGGCAGCTCTACTGCTGACGATAAATGATCGACTCTCTTGGCAAACTCCCAGTTTTTTTTCTTGATGTATACGTAGCTAACATGTAGCTGGATTGCCAGTCATACAGCGTTTTCGAATGCTTAATTGTCTTCGATAACTGGCATGTCCCTCATGTATTCTATCGATAAGAAAGCAAAGCAGAAGCTAACAAGACCGCGTGCACTGATAGGGCGGCGTGAGTCACATACGCAACAGGTCAAGTGTGCATGCATATAATAATAATAATAATAATTGATTACACCTGTCCCAATCGGGCCAGATGTGCAGCCAACAGCACTTCTGAAGACTGCGTACAGCTGTTCAGTCCATGGACTGGGGGGACGCCACACCCACCTTCAATTACCCCAGCTGATGCTGGTACCCATTTAACAGCTGGGTGAACTGAAGCAATGCAGAGTTAAGTGTCTTGCTATAGGACACAAATTGTACCAGTGGTCGGGAATCGAACCCCCGACCTTCAAGTCGTAAGTCCGACGCTCTAACCACTAGGCTACAACCCCCTTTGTGCATGGTGCATGCATACAACTATGCGTGTATTTGTCGATCATTGCCTTCCGATCAATGGATATAGAGCTGGGTCACAAGATTCATAATAAATATATAAATAAATTTAGACACCCGACCTTTCGACCAGATGGACAGACAGCAGCACAGCCGCAGCTAGTTGCGCGGCGCATCCGAGGGCTGACGGGCTGGGGGACCGCAACACCCACAATAAATTTACTCAAGCTCACACTGGTACCCGATCTCAGCTTGGGCGGACTGAAGCAATGCGGGATTAAGTGCCTTGCTCTAGGTCGTAAATTGTCAGAAGACAGCCGCCCTAGCCACTAGTCAAAAACTAATGCATTCATAATCTTCGATCAAAACTTTCTGAACCTTCTGCTACGAAATGGCAAATTTTCCGAAAATATTTTATAATTACGGCCACACCTGTCGTGTGATAGATCGGGTAGAGTTTGCTGGTAAGGTGGGGTCATGTGATCGGCTCTTCGGTCAATCGTTACTATAACTAAAAATGTTAGCCGTATTCGTAGGCAGTCGGAATTTTGCATGAACAATGTGCGTAGTCTACCAGACAACTTCTCCTTTAGCTTGGTTATCAGCAGACACTTTCCAGACGCAACATATCATTCAGTTTTTTGAGAAATCCGCATCAAAAGTCGGCCCGCTGACTAAAAACGAGATTTGCTTATTTGCCATAATTTGATTGGTTTGTTGAGAGATCACTTGATCTTTCCTTATTTGGTGGATCTTACATCGGTACCACGGCTCGTTTAATTAGCGAAGTTAGATGGCCATGTTGGACCCAGTGCGTGCCCAGTTCAGTAGACAGTCAATGAAGACAATCTGCTGCAATTTTTAACAGTGCCCATACAAAATCTATATACATTTCCTCCAATAGTATTTTCAATATGCTTTTGTAACAATATGCGTGAGCCAAGCAACAAAACAATTCAGCCGATTTATAGGTAGAACCGATTCGTGTTAAGACGTTTATTTTTTTCATTAGTTGTTTTACAATCTTTTTTTGAAGCATTGGTCAATAAAATTAAAATATCCATGTTCTTTAGAAAGAGACACCTCCACCACCAAATTTTTTTCGCCCTAATGAAATCGTTAATCAAAGTATTAAATATTCAATTTGCATACTGAACACAAATCTCTGTTCACTCAAAGAATCAATAAGCTTAATTCTTCTTGCAAACGTCCCTAAAAGCGTTCCTGTCAGTTAGTGACGCAAAAATAAAACATTGCAGTTGAAAAAATATTAGCCTCCGCTTGGTCTTGTTACTTTGTTGGGGTCAGCACTTTGGCCTTGGATGCCAAACTATTCTTCAAATTAAAAATCTTTCTTTTCTTGACCTTCTTTAGCTTGTCTTTCGCTTGTTTGACTTGTTTTTTTAAAAACTCTGCGTCGTCAGTCAGCCTTGATGAATTATGCTTGAGCACCGCTGCTTTCTTCTCCAAGCTTTTGATCTTGCTAGATTTGATAGCTTTCAGCTTCTTCAGCTCTTTCGCTTTCTTAGTCAGTAGCTCTGCTTGCTCCTTGAAGTTGACAGCCTCTTTGGTCAGTGTTGCTACTCTTTTAATCAGCTGAGCTGCTTTCTTCTCCAAGCTTTTGATCTTGCTAGATTTGATAGCTTTC
Organism: Macrostomum cliftonense; assembly: GCA_950096795.1. Lineage (NCBI taxonomy): Eukaryota > Metazoa > Platyhelminthes > Macrostomidae > Macrostomum > Macrostomum cliftonense. The sequence goes on along the minus strand of CATNEM010000247.1, from coordinate 149,054 downwards.
AGCTTCTTCAGCTCTTTCGCTTTCTTAGTCAGTAGCTTGGCTTGCTCCTTGAAGTTGACAGCCTCTTTGGTCAGTGTTGCTACTCTTTTAATCAGCTGAGCTGCTTTCTTCTCCAAGCTTTTGATCTTGCTAGATTTGATAGCTTTCAGCTTCTTCAGCTCTTTCGCTTTCTTAGTCAGTAGCTCTGCTTGCTCCTTGAAGTTGACAGCCTCTTTGGTCAGTGTTGCTACTCTTTTAATCAGCTGAGCTGCTTTCTTCTCCAAGCTTTTGATCTTGCTAGATTTGATAGCTTTCAGCTTCTTCAGCTCTTTCGCTTTCTTAGTCAGTAGCTCTGCTTGCTCCTTGAAGTTGACAGCCTCTTTGGTCAGTGTTGCTACTCTTTTAATCAGCTGAGCTGCTTTCTTCTCCAAGCTTTTGATCTTGCTAGATTTGATAGCTTTCAGCTTCTTCAGCTCTTTCGCTTTCTTAGTCAGTAGCTCTGCTTGCTCCTTGAAGTTGACAGCCTCTTTGGTCAGTGTTGCTACTCTTTTAATCAGCTGAGCTGCTTTCTTCTCCAAGCTTTTGATCTTGCTAGATTTGATAGCTTTCAGCTTCTTCAGCTCTTTCGCTTTCTTAGTCAGTAGCTTTGCTTGCTCCTTGAAGTTGACAGCCTCTTTGGTCAGTGTTGCTACTCTTTAATCAGCTGAGCTGCTTTCTTCTCCAAGCTTTGATCTTGCTAGATTTGATAGCTTTCAGCTTCTTCAGCTCTTTCGCTTTCTTAGTCAGTAGCTCTGCTTGCTCCTTGAAGTTGACAGCCTCTTTGGTCAGTGTTGCTACTCTTTAATCAGCTGAGCTGCTTTCTTCTCCAAGCTTTTGATCTTGCTAGATTTGATAGCTTTCAGCTTCTTCAGCTCTTTCGCTTTCTTAGTCAGTAGCTCTGCTTGCTCCTTGAAGTTGACAGCCTCTTTGGTCAGTGTTGCTACTCTTTTAATCAGCTGAGCTGCTTTCTTCTCCAAGCTTTTGATCTTGCTAGATTTGATAGCTTTCAGCTTCTTCAGCTCTTTCGCTTTCTTAGTCAGTAGCTCTGCTTGCTCCTTGAAGTTGACAGCCTCTTTGGTCAGTGTTGCTACTCTTTTAATCAGCTGAGCTGCTTTCTTCTCCAAGCTTTTGATCTTGCTAGATTTGATAGCTTTCAGCTTCTTCAGCTCTTTCGCTTTCTTAGTCAGTAGCTCTGCTTGCTCCTTGAAGTTGACAGCCTCTTTGGTCAGTGTTGCTACTCTTTTAATCAGCTGAGCTGCTTTCTTCTCCAAGCTTTTGATCTTGCTAGATTTGATAGCTTTCAGCTTCTTCAGCTCTTTCGCTTTCTTAGTCAGTAGCTCTGCTTGCTCCTTGAAGTTGACAGCCTCTTTGGTCAGTGTTGCTACTCTTTTAATCAGCTGAGCTGCTTTCTTCTCCAAGCTTTTGATCTTGCTAGATTTGATAGCTTTCAGCTTCTTCAGCTCTTTCGCTTTCTTAGTCAGTAGCTTGCTTGCTCCTTGAAGTTGACAGCCTCTTTGGTCAGTGTTGCTACTCTTTTAATCAGCTGAGCTGCTTTCTTCTCCAAGCTTTTGATCTTGCTAGATTTGATAGCTTTCAGCTTCTTCAGCTCTTTCGCTTTCTTAGTCAGTAGCTCTGCTTGCTCCTTGAAGTTGACAGCCTCTTTGGTCAGTGTTGCTACTCTTTTAATCAGCTGAGCTGCTTTCTTCTCCAAGCTTTTGATCTTGCTAGATTTGATAGCTTTCAGCTTCTTCAGCTCTTTCGCTTTCTTAGTCAGTAGCTTCTGCTTGCTCCTTGAAGTTGACAGCCTCTTTGGTCAGTGTTGCTACTCTTTTAATCAGCTGAGCTGCTTTCTTCTCCAAGCTTTTGATCTTGCTAGATTTGATAGCTTTCAGCTTCTTCAGCTCTTTCGCTTTCTTAGTCAGTAGCTTTGCTTGCTCCTTGAAGTTGACAGCCTCTTTGGTCAGTGTTGCTACTCTTTAATCAGCTGAGCTGCTTTCTTCTCCAAGCTTTTGATCTTGCTAGATTTGATAGCTTTCAGCTTCTTCAGCTCTTTCGTCAGTGTTGCTACTCTTTTAATCAGCTGAGCTGCTTTCTTCTCCAAGCTTTTGATCTTGCTAGATTTGATAGCTTTCAGCTTCTTCAGCTCTTTCGCTTTCTTAGTCAGTAGCTTTGCTTGCTCCTTGAAGTTGACAGCCTCTTTGGTCAGTGTTGCTACTCTTTTAATCAGCTGAGCTGCTTTCTTCTCCAAGCTTTTGATCTTGCTAGATTTGATAGCTTTCAGCTTCTTCAGCTCTTTCGCTTTCTTAGTCAGTAGCTCTGCTTGCTCCTTGAAGTTGACAGCCTCTTTGGTCAGTGTTGCTACTCTTTTAATCAGCTGAGCTGCTTTCTTCTCCAAGCTTTTGATCTTGCTAGATTGATAGCTTTCAGCTTCTTCAGCTCTTTCGCTTTCTTAGTCAGTAGCTCTGCTTGCTCCTTGAAGTTGACAGCCTCTTTGGTCAGTGTTGCTACTCTTTTAATCAGCTGAGCTGCTTTCTTCTCCAAGCTTTTGATCTTGCTAGATTTGATAGCTTTCAGCTTCTTCAGCTCTTTCGCTTTCTTAGTCAGTAGCTCTTGCTTGCTCCTTGAAGTTGACAGCCTCTTTGGTCAGTGTTGCTACTCTTTTAATCAGCTGAGCTGCTTTCTTCTCCAAGCTTTTGATCTTGCTAGATTTGATAGCTTTCAGCTTCTTCAGCTCTTTCGCTTTCTTAGTCAGTAGCTCTGCTTGCTCCTTGAAGTTGACAGCCTCTTTGGTCAGTGTTGCTACTCTTTTAATCAGCTGAGCTGCTTTCTTCTCCAAGCTTTTGATCTTGCTAGATTTGATAGCTTTCAGCTTCTTCAGCTCTTTCGCTTTCTTAGTCAGTAGCTTTGCTTGCTCCTTGAAGTTGACAGCCTCTTTGGTCAGTGTTGCTACTCTTTTAATCAGCTGAGCTGCTTTCTTCTCCAAGCTTTTGATCTTGCTAGATTTGATAGCTTTCAGCTTCTTCAGCTCTTTCGCTTTCTTAGTCAGTAGCTCTGCTTGCTCCTTGAAGTTGACAGCCTCTTTGGTCAGTGTTGCTACTCTTTTAATCAGCTGAGCTGCTTTCTTCTCCAAGCTTTTGATCTTGCTAGATTTGATAGCTTTCAGCTTCTTCAGCTCTTTCGCTTTCTTAGTCAGTAGCTTCTGCTTGCTCCTTGAAGTTGACAGCCTCTTTGGTCAGTGTTGCTACTCTTTTTAATCAGCTGAGCTGCTTTCTTCTCCAAGCTTTTGATCTTGCTAGATTTGATAGCTTTCAGCTTCTTCAGCTCTTTCGCTTTCTTAGTCAGTAGCTCTGCTTGCTCCTTGAAGTTGACAGCCTCTTTGGTCAGTGTTGCTACTCTTTTAATCAGCTGAGCTGCTTTCTTCTCCAGCTTTTGATCGTTGCTAGATTTGATAGCTTTCAGCTTCTCAGCTCTTTCGCTTTCTTAGTCAGTAGCTCTGCTTGCTCCTTGAAGTTGACAGCCTCTTTGGTCAGTGTTGCTACTCTTTTAATCAGCTGAGCTGCTTTCTTCTCCAAGCTTTTGATCTTGCTAGATTTGATAGCTTTCAGCTTCTTCAGCTCTTTCGCTTTCTTAGTCAGTAGCTCTGCTTGCTCCTTGAAGTTGACAGCCTCTTTGGTCAGTGTTGCTACTCTTTTAATCAGCTGAGCTGCTTTCTTCTCCAAGCTTTTGATCTTGCTAGATTTGATAGCTTTCAGCTTCTTCAGCTCTTTCGCTTTCTTAGTCAGTAGCTCTTGCTTGCTCCTTGAAGTTGACAGCCTCTTTGGTCAGTGTTGCTACTCTTTTAATCAGCTGAGCTGCTTTCTTCTCCAAGCTTTTGATCTTGCTAGATTTGATAGCTTTCAGCTTCTTCAGCTCTTTCGCTTTCTTAGTCAGTAGCTTTGCTTGCTCCTTGAAGTTGACAGCCTCTTTGGTCAGTGTTGCTACTCTTTTAATCAGCTGAGCTGCTTTCTTCTCCAAGCTTTTGATCTTGCTAGATTTGATAGCTTTCAGCTTCTTCAGCTCTTTCGCTTTCTTAGTCAGTAGCTCTGCTTGCTCCTTGAAGTTGACAGCCTCTTTGGTCAGTGTTGCTACTCTTTTAATCAGCTGAGCTGCTTTCTTCTCCAAGCTTTTGATCTTGCTAGATTTGATAGCTTTCAGCTTCTTCAGCTCTTTCGCTTTCTTAGTCAGTAGCTCTGCTTGCTCCTTGAAGTTGACAGCCTCTTTGGTCAGTGTTGCTACTCTTTTAATCAGCTGAGCTGCTTTCTTCTCCAAGCTTTTGATCTTGCTAGATTTGATAGCTTTCAGCTTCTTCAGCTCTTTCGCTTTCTTAGTCAGTAGCTCTGCTTGCTCCTTGAAGTTGACAGCCTCTTTGGTCAGTGTTGCTACTCTTTTAATCAGCTGAGCTGCTTTCTTCTCCAAGCTTTTGATCTTGCTAGATTTGATAGCTTTCAGCTTCTTCAGCTCTTTCGCTTCTTAGTCAGTAGCTCTGCTTGCTCCTTGAAGTTGACAGCCTCTTTGGTCAGTGTTGCTACTCTTTTAATCAGCTGAGCTGCTTTCTTCTCCAAGCTTTTGATCTTGCTAGATTTGATAGCTTTCAGCTTCTTCAGCTCTTTCGCTTTCTTAGTCAGTAGCTCTGCTTGCTCCTTGAAGTTGACAGCCTCTTTGGTCAGTGTTGCTACTCTTTTAATCAGCTGAGCTGCTTTCTTCTCCAAGCTTTTGATCTTGCTAGATTTGATAGCTTTCAGCTTCTTCAGCTCTTTCGCTTTCTTAGTCAGTAGCTCTGCTTGCTCCTTGAAGTTGACAGCCTCTTTGGTCAGTGTTGCTACTCTTTTAATCAGCTGAGCTGCTTTCTTCTCCAAGCTTTTGATCTTGCTAGATTTGATAGCTTTCAGCTTCTTCAGCTCTTTCGCTTTCTTAGTCAGTAGCTCTGCTTGCTCCTTGAAGTTGACAGCCTCTTTGGTCAGTGTTGCTACTCTTTTAATCAGCTGAGCTGCTTTCTTCTCCAAGCTTTTGATCTTGCTAGATTTGATAGCTTTCAGCTTCTTCAGCTCTTTCGCTTTCTTAGTCAGTAGCTCTGCTTGCTCCTTGAAGTTGACAGCCTCTTTGGTCAGTGTTGCTACTCTTTTAATCAGCTGAGCTGCTTTCTTCTCCAAGCTTTTGATCTTGCTAGATTTGATAGCTTTCAGCTTCTTCAGCTCTTTCGCTTTCTTAGTCAGTAGCTCTTGCTTGCTCCTTGAAGTTGACAGCCTCTTTGGTCAGTGTTGCTACTCTTTTAATCAGCTGAGCTGCTTTCTTCTCCAAGCTTTTGATCTTGCTAGATTTGATAGCTTTCAGCTTCTTCAGCTCTTTCGCTTTCTTAGTCAGTAGCTTCTGCTTGCTCCTTGAAGTTGACAGCCTCTTTGGTCAGTGTTGCTACTCTTTTAATCAGCTGAGCTGCTTTCTTCTCCAAGCTTTTGATCTTGCTAGATTTGATAGCTTTCAGCTTCTTCAGCTCTTTCGCTTTCTTAGTCAGTAGCTCTGCTTGCTCCTTGAAGTTGACAGCCTCTTTGGTCAGTGTTGCTACTCTTTTAATCAGCTGAGCTGCTTTCTTCTCCAAGCTTTGATCTTGCTAGATTTGATAGCTTTCAGCTTCTTCAGCTCTTTCGCTTTCTTAGTCAGTAGCTCTGCTTGCTCCTTGAAGTTGACAGCCTCTTTGGTCAGTGTTGCTACTCTTTTAATCAGCTGAGCTGCTTTCTTCTCCAAGCTTTTGATCTTGCTAGATTTGATAGCTTTCAGCTTCTTCAGCTCTTTCGCTTTCTTAGTCAGTAGCTCTGCTTGCTCCTTGAAGTTGACAGCCTCTTTGGTCAGTGTTGCTACTCTTTTAATCAGCTGAGCTGCTTTCTTCTCCAAGCTTTTGATCTTGCTAGATTTGATAGCTTTCAGCTTCTTCAGCTCTTTCGCTTTCTTAGTCAGTAGCTCTGCTTGCTCCTTGAAGTTGACAGCCTCTTTGGTCAGTGTTGCTACTCTTTTAATCAGCTGAGCTGCTTTCTTCTCCAAGCTTTTGATCTTGCTAGATTTGATAGCTTTCAGCTTCTTCAGCTCTTTCGCTTTCTTAGTCAGTAGCTCTGCTTGCTCCTTGAAGTTGACAGCCTCTTTGGTCAGTGTTGCTACTCTTTTAATCAGCTGAGCTGCTTTCTTCTCCAAGCTTTTGATCTTGCTAGATTTGATAGCTTTCAGCTTCTTCAGCTCTTTCGCTTTCTTAGTCAGTAGCTCTGCTTGCTCCTTGAAGTTGACAGCCTCTTTGGTCAGTGTTGCTACTCTTTTAATCAGCTGAGCTGCTTTCTTCTCCAAGCTTTTGATCTTGCTAGATTTGATAGCTTTCAGCTTCTTCAGCTCTTTCGCTTTCTTAGTCAGTAGCTCTGCTTGCTCCTTGAAGTTGACAGCCTCTTTGGTCAGTGTTGCTACTCTTTTAATCAGCTGAGCTGCTTTCTTCTCCAAGCTTTTGATCTTGCTAGATTTGATAGCTTTCAGCTTCTTCAGCTCTTTCGCTTTCTTAGTCAGTAGCTCTGCTTGCTCCTTGAAGTTGACAGCCTCTTTGGTCAGTGTTGCTACTCTTTTAATCAGCTGAGCTGCTTTCTTCTCCAAGCTTTTGATCTTGCTAGATTTGATAGCTTTCAGCTTCTTCAGCTCTTTCGCTTTCTTAGTCAGTAGCTCTGCTTGCTCCTTGAAGTTGACAGCCTCTTTGGTCAGTGTTGCTACTCTTTTAATCAGCTGAGCTGCTTTCTTCTCCAAGCTTTTGATCTTGCTAGATTTGATAGCTTTCAGCTTCTTCAGCTCTTTCGCTTTCTTAGTCAGTAGCTCTGCTTGCTCCTTGAAGTTGACAGCCTCTTTGGTCAGTGTTGCTACTCTTTTAATCAGCTGAGCTGCTTTCTTCTCCAAGCTTTTGATCTTGCTAGATTTGATAGCTTTCAGCTTCTTCAGCTCTTTCGCTTTCTTAGTCAGTAGCTCTGCTTGCTCCTTGAAGTTGACAGCCTCTTTGGTCAGTGTTGCTACTCTTTTAATCAGCTGAGCTGCTTTCTTCTCCAAGCTTTTGATCTTGCTAGATTTGATAGCTTTCAGCTTCTTCAGCTCTTTCGCTTTCTTAGTCAGTAGCTCTGCTTGCTCCTTGAAGTTGACAGCCTCTTTGGTCAGTGTTGCTACTCTTTTAATCAGCTGAGCTGCTTTCTTCTCCAAGCTTTTGATCTTGCTAGATTTGATAGCTTTCAGCTTCTTCAGCTCTTTCGCTTTCTTAGTCAGTAGCTTTGCTTGCTCCTTGAAGTTGACAGCCTCTTTGGTCAGTGTTGCTACTCTTTTAATCAGCTGAGCTGCTTTCTTCTCCAAGCTTTTGATCTTGCTAGATTTGATAGCTTTCAGCTTCTTCAGCTCTTTCGCTTTCTTAGTCAGTAGCTCTGCTTGCTCCTTGAAGTTGACAGCCTCTTTGGTCAGTGTTGCTACTCTTTTAATCAGCTGAGCTGCTTTCTTCTCCAAGCTTTTGATCTTGCTAGATTTGATAGCTTTCAGCTTCTTCAGCTCTTTCGCTTTCTTAGTCAGTAGCTCTGCTTGCTCCTTGAAGTTGACAGCCTCTTTGGTCAGTGTTGCTACTCTTTTAATCAGCTGAGCTGCTTTCTTCTCCAAGCTTTTGATCTTGCTAGATTTGATAGCTTTCAGCTTCTTCAGCTCTTTCGCTTTCTTAGTCAGTAGCTCTGCTTGCTCCTTGAAGTTGACAGCCTCTTTGGTCAGTGTTGCTACTCTTTTAATCAGCTGAGCTGCTTCTTTCTTCTCCAAGCTTTTGATCTTGCTAGATTTGATAGCTTTCAGCTTCTTCAGCTCTTTCGCTTTCTTAGTCAGTAGCTCTGCTTGCTCCTTGAAGTTGACAGCCTCTTTGGTCAGTGTTGCTACTCTTTTAATCAGCTGAGCTGCTTTCTTCTCCAAGCTTTTGATCTTGCTAGATTTGATAGCTTTCAGCTTCTTCAGCTCTTTCGCTTTCTTAGTCAGTAGCTTTGCTTGCTCCTTGAAGTTGACAGCCTCTTTGGTCAGTGTTGCTACTCTTTTAATCAGCTGAGCTGCTTTCTTCTCCAAGCTTTTGATCTTGCTAGATTTGATAGCTTTCAGCTTCTTCAGCTCTTTCGCTTTCTTAGTCAGTAGCTCTGCTTGCTCCTTGAAGTTGACAGCCTCTTTGGTCAGTGTTGCTACTCTTTTAATCAGCTGAGCTGCTTTCTTCTCCAAGCTTTTGATCTTGCTAGATTTGATAGCTTTCAGCTTCTTCAGCTCTTTCGCTTTCTTAGTCAGTAGCTCTGCTTGCTCCTTGAAGTTGACAGCCTCTTTGGTCAGTGTTGCTACTCTTTTAATCAGCTGAGCTGCTTTCTTCTCCAAGCTTTTGATCTTGCTAGATTTGATAGCTTTCAGCTTCTTCAGCTCTTTCGCTTTCTTAGTCAGTAGCTCTGCTTGCTCCTTGAAGTTGACAGCCTCTTTGGTCAGTGTTGCTACTCTTTTAATCAGCTGAGCTGCTTTCTTCTCCAAGCTTTTGATCTTGCTAGATTTGATAGCTTTCAGCTTCTTCAGCTCTTTCGCTTTCTTAGTCAGTAGCTCTGCTTGCTCCTTGAAGTTGACAGCCTCTTTGGTCAGTGTTGCTACTCTTTTAATCAGCTGAGCTGCTTTCTTCTCCAAGCTTTTGATCTTGCTAGATTTGATAGCTTTCAGCTTCTTCAGCTCTTTCGCTTTCTTAGTCAGTAGCTCTGCTTGCTCCTTGAAGTTGACAGCCTCTTTGGTCAGTGTTGCTACTCTTTTAATCAGCTGAGCTGCTTTCTTCTCCAAGCTTTTGATCTTGCTAGATTTGATAGCTTTCAGCTTCTTCAGCTCTTTCGCTTTCTTAGTCAGTAGCTCTGCTTGCTCCTTGAAGTTGACAGCCTCTTTGGTCAGTGTTGCTACTCTTTTAATCAGCTGAGCTGCTTTCTTCTCCAAGCTTTTGATCTTGCTAGATTTGATAGCTTTCAGCTTCTTCAGCTCTTTCGCTTTCTTAGTCAGTAGCTCTGCTTGCTCCTTGAAGTTGACAGCCTCTTTGGTCAGTGTTGCTACTCTTTTAATCAGCTGAGCTGCTTTCTTCTCCAAGCTTTTGATCTTGCTAGATTTGATAGCTTTCAGCTTCTTCAGCTCTTTCGCTTTCTTAGTCAGTAGCTCTGCTTGCTCCTTGAAGTTGACAGCCTCTTTGGTCAGTGTTGCTACTCTTTTAATCAGCTGAGCTGCTTTCTTCTCCAAGCTTTTGATCTTGCTAGATTTGATAGCTTTCAGCTTCTTCAGCTCTTTCGCTTTCTTAGTCAGTAGCTCTGCTTGCTCCTTGAAGTTGACAGCCTCTTTGGTCAGTGTTGCTACTCTTTTAATCAGCTGAGCTGCTTTCTTCTCCAAGCTTTTGATCTTGCTAGATTTGATAGCTTTCAGCTTCTTCAGCTCTTTCGCTTTCTTAGTCAGTAGCTCTGCTTGCTCCTTGAAGTTGACAGCCTCTTTGGTCAGTGTTGCTACTCTTTTAATCAGCTGAGCTGCTTTCTTCTCCAAGCTTTTGATCTTGCTAGATTTGATAGCTTTCAGCTTCTTCAGCTCTTTCGCTTTCTTAGTCAGTAGCTCTGCTTGCTCCTTGAAGTTGACAGCCTCTTTGGTCAGTGTTGCTACTCTTTTAATCAGCTGAGCTGCTTTCTTCTCCAAGCTTTTGATCTTGCTAGATTTGATAGCTTTCAGCTTCTTCAGCTCTTTCGCTTTCTTAGTCAGTAGCTCTTGCTTGCTCCTTGAAGTTGACAGCCTCTTTGGTCAGTGTTGCTACTCTTTTAATCAGCTGAGCTGCTTTCTTCTCCAAGCTTTTGATCTTGCTAGATTTGATAGCTTTCAGCTTCTTCAGCTCTTTCGCTTTCTTAGTCAGTAGCTCTGCTTGCTCCTTGAAGTTGACAGCCTCTTTGGTCAGTGTTGCTACTCTTTTAATCAGCTGAGCTGCTTTCTTCTCCAAGCTTTTGATCTTGCTAGATTTGATAGCTTTCAGCTTCTTCAGCTCTTTCGCTTTCTTAGTCAGTAGCTTTGCTTGCTCCTTGAAGTTGACAGCCTCTTTGGTCAGTGTTGCTACTCTTTTAATCAGCTGAGCTGCTTTCTTCTCCAAGCTTTTGATCTTGCTAGATTTGATAGCTTTCAGCTTCTTCAGCTCTTTCGCTTTCTTAGTCAGTAGCTTTGCTTGCTCCTTGAAGTTGACAGCCTCTTTGGTCAGTGTTGCTACTCTTTTAATCAGCTGAGCTGCTTTCTTCTCCAAGCTTTTGATCTTGCTAGATTTGATAGCTTTCAGCTTCTTCAGCTCTTTCGCTTTCTTAGTCAGTAGCTCTGCTTGCTCCTTGAAGTTGACAGCCTCTTTGGTCAGTGTTGCTACTCTTTTAATCAGCTGAGCTGCTTTCTTCTCCAAGCTTTTGATCTTGCTAGATTTGATAGCTTTCAGCTTCTTCAGCTCTTTCGCTTTCTTAGTCAGTAGCTCTGCTTGCTCCTTGAAGTTGACAGCCTCTTTGGTCAGTGTTGCTACTCTTTTAATCAGCTGAGCTGCTTTCTTCTCCAAGCTTTTGATCTTGCTAGATTTGATAGCTTTCAGCTTCTTCAGCTCTTTCGCTTTCTTAGTCAGTAGCTCTGCTTGCTCCTTGAAGTTGACAGCCTCTTTGGTCAGTGTTGCTACTCTTTTAATCAGCTGAGCTGCTTTCTTCTCCAAGCTTTTGATCTTGCTAGATTTGATAGCTTTCAGCTTCTTCAGCTCTTTCGCTTTCTTAGTCAGTAGCTCTGCTTGCTCCTTGAAGTTGACAGCCTCTTTGGTCAGTGTTGCTACTCTTTTAATCAGCTGAGCTGCTTTCTTCTCCAAGCTTTTGATCTTGCTAGATTTGATAGCTTTCAGCTTCTTCAGCTCTTTCGCTTTCTTAGTCAGTAGCTCTGCTTGCTCCTTGAAGTTGACAGCCTCTTTGGTCAGTGTTGCTACTCTTTTAATCAGCTGAGCTGCTTTCTTCTCCAAGCTTTTGATCTTGCTAGATTTGATAGCTTTCAGCTTCTTCAGCTCTTTCGCTTTCTTAGTCAGTAGCTCTGCTTGCTCCTTGAAGTTGACAGCCTCTTTGGTCAGTGTTGCTACTCTTTTAATCAGCTGAGCTGCTTTCTTCTCCAAGCTTTTGATCTTGCTAGATTTGATAGCTTTCAGCTTCTTCAGCTCTTTCGCTTTCTTAGTCAGTAGCTCTGCTTGCTCCTTGAAGTTGACAGCCTCTTTGGTCAGTGTTGCTACTCTTTTAATCAGCTGAGCTGCTTTCTTCTCCAAGCTTTTGATCTTGCTAGATTTGATAGCTTTCAGCTTCTTCAGCTCTTTCGCTTTCTTAGTCAGTAGCTCTGCTTGCTCCTTGAAGTTGACAGCCTCTTTGGTCAGTGTTGCTACTCTTTTAATCAGCTGAGCTGCTTTCTTCTCCAAGCTTTTGATCTTGCTAGATTTGATAGCTTTCAGCTTCTTCAGCTCTTTCGCTTTCTTAGTCAGTAGCTCTGCTTGCTCCTTGAAGTTGACAGCCTCTTTGGTCAGTGTTGCTACTCTTTTAATCAGCTGAGCTGCTTTCTTCTCCAAGCTTTTGATCTTGCTAGATTTGATAGCTTTCAGCTTCTTCAGCTCTTTCGCTTTCTTAGTCAGTAGCTCTGCTTGCTCCTTGAAGTTGACAGCCTCTTTGGTCAGTGTTGCTACTCTTTTAATCAGCTGAGCTGCTTTCTTCTCCAAGCTTTTGATCTTGCTAGATTTGATAGCTTTCAGCTTCTTCAGCTCTTTCGCTTTCTTAGTCAGTAGCTCTGCTTGCTCCTTGAAGTTGACAGCCTCTTTGGTCAGTGTTGCTACTCTTTTAATCAGCTGAGCTGCTTTCTTCTCCAAGCTTTTGATCTTGCTAGATTTGATAGCTTTCAGCTTCTTCAGCTCTTTCGCTTTCTTAGTCAGTAGCTCTTGCTTGCTCCTTGAAGTTGACAGCCTCTTTGGTCAGTGTTGCTACTCTTTTAATCAGCTGAGCTGCTTTCTTCTCCAAGCTTTTGATCTTGCTAGATTTGATAGCTTTCAGCTTCTTCAGCTCTTTCGCTTTCTTAGTCAGTAGCTCTGCTTGCTCCTTGAAGTTGACAGCCTCTTTGGTCAGTGTTGCTACTCTTTTAATCAGCTGAGCTGCTTTCTTCTCCAAGCTTTTGATCTTGCTAGATTTGATAGCTTTCAGCTTCTTCAGCTCTTTCGCTTTCTTAGTCAGTAGCTCTGCTTGCTCCTTGAAGTTGACAGCCTCTTTGGTCAGTGTTGCTACTCTTTTAATCAGCTGAGCTGCTTTCTTCTCCAAGCTTTTGATCTTGCTAGATTTGATAGCTTTCAGCTTCTTCAGCTCTTTCGCTTTCTTAGTCAGTAGCTTTGCTTGCTCCTTGAAGTTGACAGCCTCTTTGGTCAGTGTTGCTACTCTTTTAATCAGCTGAGCTGCTTTCTTCTCCAAGCTTTTGATCTTGCTAGATTTGATAGCTTTCAGCTTCTTCAGCTCTTTCGCTTTCTTAGTCAGTAGCTCTGCTTGCTCCTTGAAGTTGACAGCCTCTTTGGTCAGTGTTGCTACTCTTTTAATCAGCTGAGCTGCTTTCTTCTCCAAGCTTTTGATCTTGCTAGATTTGATAGCTTTCAGCTTCTTCAGCTCTTTCGCTTTCTTAGTCAGTAGCTCTGCTTGCTCCTTGAAGTTGACAGCCTCTTTGGTCAGTGTTGCTACTCTTTTAATCAGCTGAGCTGCTTTCTTCTCCAAGCTTTTGATCTTGCTAGATTTGATAGCTTTCAGCTTCTTCAGCTCTTTCGCTTTCTTAGTCAGTAGCTCTGCTTGCTCCTTGAAGTTGACAGCCTCTTTGGTCAGTGTTGCTACTCTTTTAATCAGCTGAGCTGCTTTCTTCTCCAAGCTTTTGATCTTGCTAGATTTGATAGCTTTCAGCTTCTTCAGCTCTTTCGCTTTCTTAGTCAGTAGCTCTGCTTGCTCCTTGAAGTTGACAGCCTCTTTGGTCAGTGTTGCTACTCTTTTAATCAGCTGAGCTGCTTTCTTCTCCAAGCTTTTGATCTTGCTAGATTTGATAGCTTTCAGCTTCTTCAGCTCTTTCGCTTTCTTAGTCAGTAGCTCTTGCTTGCTCCTTGAAGTTGACAGCCTCTTTGGTCAGTGTTGCTACTCTTTTAATCAGCTGAGCTGCTTTCTTCTCCAAGCTTTTGATCTTGCTAGATTTGATAGCTTTCAGCTTCTTCAGCTCTTTCGCTTTCTTAGTCAGTAGCTCTGCTTGCTCCTTGAAGTTGACAGCCTCTTTGGTCAGTGTTGCTACTCTTTTAATCAGCTGAGCTGCTTTCTTCTCCAAGCTTTTGATCTTGCTAGATTTGATAGCTTTCAGCTTCTTCAGCTCTTTCGCTTTCTTAGTCAGTAGCTCTGCTTGCTCCTTGAAGTTGACAGCCTCTTTGGTCAGTGTTGCTACTCTTTTAATCAGCTGAGCTGCTTTCTTCTCCAAGCTTTTGATCTTGCTAGATTTGATAGCTTTCAGCTTCTTCAGCTCTTTCGCTTTCTTAGTCAGTAGCTCTGCTTGCTCCTTGAAGTTGACAGCCTCTTTGGTCAGTGTTGCTACTCTTTTAATCAGCTGAGCTGCTTTCTTCTCCAAGCTTTTGATCTTGCTAGATTTGATAGCTTTCAGCTTCTTCAGCTCTTTCGCTTTCTTAGTCAGTAGCTCTGCTTGCTCCTTGAAGTTGACAGCCTCTTTGGTCAGTGTTGCTACTCTTTTAATCAGCTGAGCTGCTTTCTTCTCCAAGCTTTTGATCTTGCTAGATTTGATAGCTTTCAGCTTCTTCAGCTCTTTCGCTTTCTTAGTCAGTAGCTCTGCTTGCTCCTTGAAGTTGACAGCCTCTTTGGTCAGTGTTGCTACTCTTTTAATCAGCTGAGCTGCTTTCTTCTCCAAGCTTTTGATCTTGCTAGATTTGATAGCTTTCAGCTTCTTCAGCTCTTTCGCTTTCTTAGTCAGTAGCTTTGCTTGCTCCTTGAAGTTGACAAGCCTCTTTGGTCAGTGTTGCTACTCTTTTAATCAGCTGAGCTGCTTTCTTCTCCAAGCTTTTGATCTTGCTAGATTTGATAGCTTTCAGCTTCTTCAGCTCTTTCGCTTTCTTAGTCAGTAGCTCTGCTTGCTCCTTGAAGTTGACAGCCTCTTTGGTCAGTGGTTGCTACTCTTTTAATCAGCTGAGCTGCTTTCTTCTCCAAGCTTTTGATCTTGCTAGATTTGATAGCTTTCAGCTTCTTCAGCTCTTTCGCTTTCTTAGTCAGTAGCTCTGCTTGCTCCTTGAAGTTGACAGCCTCTTTGGTCAGTGTTGCTACTCTTTTAATCAGCTGAGCTGCTTTCTTCTCCAAGCTTTTGATCTTGCTAGATTTGATAGCTTTCAGCTTCTTCAGCTCTTTCGCTTTCTTAGTCAGTAGCTTTGCTTGCTCCTTGAAGTTGACAGCCTCTTTGGTCAGTGTTGCTACTCTTTTAATCAGCTGAGCTGCTTTCTTCTCCAAGCTTTTGATCTTGCTAGATTTGATAGCTTTCAGCTTCTTCAGCTCTTTCGCTTTCTTAGTCAGTAGCTCTGCTTGCTCCTTGAAGTTGACAGCCTCTTTGGTCAGTGTTGCTACTCTTTTAATCAGCTGAGCTGCTTTCTTCTCCAAGCTTTTGATCTTGCTAGATTTGATAGCTTTCAGCTTCTTCAGCTCTTTCGCTTTCTTAGTCAGTAGCTTCTGCTTGCTCCTTGAAGTTGACAGCCTCTTTGGTCAGTGTTGCTACTCTTTTAATCAGCTGAGCTGCTTTCTTCTCCAAGCTTTTGATCTTGCTAGATTTGATAGCTTTCAGCTTCTTCAGCTCTTTCGCTTTCTTAGTCAGTAGCTCTGCTTGCTCCTTGAAGTTGACAGCCTCTTTGGTCAGTGTTGCTACTCTTTTAATCAGCTGAGCTGCTTTCTTCTCCAAGCTTTTGATCTTGCTAGATTTGATAGCTTTCAGCTTCTTCAGCTCTTTCGCTTTCTTAGTCAGTAGCTCTGCTTGCTCCTTGAAGTTGACAGCCTCTTTGGTCAGTGTTGCTACTCTTTTAATCAGCTGAGCTGCTTTCTTCTCCAAGCTTTTGATCTTGCTAGATTTGATAGCTTTCAGCTTCTTCAGCTCTTTCGCTTTCTTAGTCAGTAGCTCTGCTTGCTCCCTTGAAGTTGACAGCCTCTTTGGTCAGTGTTGCTACTCTTTTAATCAGCTGAGCTGCTTTCTTCTCCAAGCTTTATGATCTTGCTAGATTTGATAGCTTTCAGCTTCTTCAGCTCTTTCGCTTTCTTAGTCAGTAGCTCTGCTTGCTCCTTGAAGTTGACAGCCTCTTTGGTCAGTGTTGCTACTCTTTTAATCAGCTGAGCTGCTTTCTTCTCCAAGCTTTTGATCTTGCTAGATTTGATAGCTTTCAGCTTCTTCAGCTCTTTCGCTTTCTTAGTCAGTAGCTCTGCTTGCTCCTTGAAGTTGACAGCCTCTTTGGTCAGTGTTGCTACTCTTTTAATCAGCTGAGGCTGCCTTTCTTCTCCAAGCTTTTGATCTTGCTAGATTTGATAGCTTTCAGCTTCTTCAGCTCTTTCGCTTTCTTAGTCAGTAGCTCTTGCTTGCTCCTTGAAGTTGACAGCCTCTTTGGTCAGTGTTGCTACTCTTTTAATCAGCTGAGTTCTTCTCCAAGCTTTTTGATCTTGCTAGATTTGATAGCTTTCAGCTTCTTCAGCTCTTTCGCTTTCTTAGTCAGTAGCTTTGCTTGCTCCTTGAAGTTGACAGCCTCTTTGGTCAGTGTTGCTACTCTTTTAATCAGCTGAGCTGCTTTCTTCTCCAAGCTTTTGATCTTGCTAGATTTGATAGCTTTCAGCTTCTTCAGCTCTTTCGCTTTCTTAGTCAGTAGCTTTGCTTGCTCCTTGAAGTTGACAGCCTCTTTGGTCAGTGTTGCTACTCTTTTAATCAGCTGAGCTGCTTTCTTCTCCAAGCTTTTGATCTTGCTAGATTTGATAGCTTTCAGCTTCTTCAGCTCTTTCGCTTTCTTAGTCAGTAGCTCTGCTTGCTCCTTGAAGTTGACAGCCTCTTTGGTCAGTGTTGCTACTCTTTTAATCAGCTGAGCTGCTTTCTTCTCCAAGCTTTTGATCTTGCTAGATTTGATAGCTTTCAGCTTCTTCAGCTCTTCGCTTTCTTAGTCAGTAGCTCTGCTTGCTCCTTGAAGTTGACAGCCTCTTTGGTCAGTGTTGCTACTCTTTTAATCAGCTGAGCTGCTTTCTTCTCCAAGCTTTTGATCTTGCTAGATTTGATAGCTTTCAGCTTCTTTCAGCTCTTTCGCTTTCTTAGTCAGTAGCTCTGCTTGCTCCTTGAAGTTGACAGCCTCTTTGGTCAGTGTTGCTACTCTTTTAATCAGCTGAGCTGCTTTTCTTTCTCCAAGCTTTTGATCTTGCTAGATTTGATAGCTTTCAGCTTCTTCAGCTCTTTCGCTTTCTTAGTCAGTAGCTCTGCTTGCTCCTTGAAGTTGACAGCCTCTTTGGTCAGTGTTGCTACTCTTTTAATCAGCTGAGCTGCTTTCTTCTCCAAGCTTTTGATCTTGCTAGATTTGATAGCTTTCAGCTTCTTCAGCTCTTTCGCTTTCTTAGTCAGTAGCTCTGCTTGCTCCTTGAAGTTGACAGCCTCTTTGGTCAGTGTTGCTACTCTTTTAATCAGCTGAGCTGCTTTCTTCTCCAAGCTTTTGATCTTGCTAGATTTGATAGCTTTCAGCTTCTTCAGCTCTTTCGCTTTCTTAGTCAGTAGCTCTGCTTGCTCCTTGAAGTTGACAGCCTCTTTGGTCAGTGTTGCTACTCTTTTAATCAGCTGAGCTGCTTTCTTCTCCAAGCTTTTGATCTTGCTAGATTTGATAGCTTTCAGCTTCTTCAGCTCTTTCGCTTTCTTAGTCAGTAGCTCTGCTTGCTCCTTGAAGTTGACAGCCTCTTTGGTCAGTGTTGCTACTCTTTTAATCAGCTGAGCTGCTTTCTTCTCCAAGCTTTTGATCTTGCTAGATTTGATAGCTTTCAGCTTCTTCAGCTCTTTCGCTTTCTTAGTCAGTAGCTCTGCTTGCTCCTTGAAGTTGACAGCCTCTTTGGTCAGTGTTGCTACTCTTTTAATCAGCTGAGCTGCTTTCTTCTCCAAGCTTTTGATCTTGCTAGATTTGATAGCTTTCAGCTTCTTCAGCTCTTTCGCTTTCTTAGTCAGTAGCTCTGCTTGCTCCTTGAAGTTGACAGCCTCTTTGGTCAGTGTTGCTACTCTTTTAATCAGCTGAGCTGCTTTCTTCTCCAAGCTTTTGATCTTGCTAGATTTGATAGCTTTCAGCTTCTTCAGCTCTTTCGCTTTCTTAGTCAGTAGCTCTGCTTGCTCCTTGAAGTTGACAGCCTCTTTGGTCAGTGTTGCTACTCTTTTAATCAGCTGAGCTGCTTTCTTCTCCAAGCTTTTGATCTTGCTAGATTTGATAGCTTTCAGCTTCTTCAGCTCTTTCGCTTTCTTAGTCAGTAGCTCTGCTTGCTCCTTGAAGTTGACAGCCTCTTTGGTCAGTGTTGCTACTCTTTTAATCAGCTGAGCTGCTTCTTCTCCAAGCTTTTGATCTTGCTAGATTTGATAGCTTTCAGCTTCTTCAGCTCTTTCGCTTTCTTAGTCAGTAGCTCTGCTTGCTCCTTGAAGTTGACAGCCTCTTTGGTCAGTGTTGCTACTCTTTTAATCAGCTGAGCTGCTTTCTTCTCCAAGCTTTTGATCTTGCTAGATTTGATAGCTTTCAGCTTCTTCAGCTCTTTCGCTTTCTTAGTCAGTAGCTTTGCTTGCTCCTTGAAGTTGACAGCCTCTTTGGTCAGTGTTGCTACTCTTTTAATCAGCTGAGCTGCTTTCTTCTCCAAGCTTTTGATCTTGCTAGATTTGATAGCTTTCAGCTTCTTCAGCTCTTTCGCTTTCTTAGTCAGTAGCTTTGCTTGCTCCTTGAAGTTGACAGCCTCTTTGGTCAGTGTTGCTACTCTTTTAATCAGCTGAGCTGCTTTCTTCTCCAAGCTTTTGATCTTGCTAGATTTGATAGCTTTCAGCTTCTTCAGCTCTTTCGCTTTCTTAGTCAGTAGCTCTGCTTGCTCCTTGAAGTTGACAGCCTCTTTGGTCAGTGTTGCTACTCTTTTAATCAGCTGAGCTGCTTTCTTCTCCAAGCTTTTGATCTTGCTAGATTTGATAGCTTTCAGCTTCTTCAGCTCTTTCGCTTTCTTAGTCAGTAGCTCTGCTTGCTCCTTGAAGTTGACAGCCTCTTTGGTCAGTGTTGCTACTCTTTTAATCAGCTGAGCTGCTTTCTTCTCCAAGCTTTTGATCTTGCTAGATTTGATAGCTTTCAGCTTCTTCAGCTCTTTCGCTTTCTTAGTCAGTAGCTCTGCTTGCTCCTTGAAGTTGACAGCCTCTTTGGTCAGTGTTGCTACTCTTTTAATCAGCTGAGCTGCTTTCTTCTCCAAGCTTTTGATCTTGCTAGATTTGATAGCTTTCAGCTTCTTCAGCTCTTTCGCTTTCTTAGTCAGTAGCTCTGCTTGCTCCTTGAAGTTGACAGCCTCTTTGGTCAGTGTTGCTACTCTTTTAATCAGCTGAGCTGCTTTCTTCTCCAAGCTTTTGATCTTGCTAGATTTGATAGCTTTCAGCTTCTTCAGCTCTTTCGCTTTCTTAGTCAGTAGCTCTGCTTGCTCTTGAAGTTGACAGCCTCTTTGGTCAGTGTTGCTACTCTTTTAATCAGCTGAGCTGCTTTCTTCTCCAAGCTTTTGATCTTGCTAGATTTGATAGCTTTCAGCTTCTTCAGCTCTTTCGCTTTCTTAGTCAGTAGCTCTGCTTGCTCCTTGAAGTTGACAGCCTCTTTGGTCAGTGTTGCTACTCTTTTAATCAGCTGAGCTGCTTTCTTCTCCAAGCTTTTGATCTTGCTAGATTTGATAGCTTTCAGCTTCTTCAGCTCTTTCGCTTTCTTAGTCAGTAGCTCTGCTTGCTCCTTGAAGTTGACAGCCTCTTTGGTCAGTGTTGCTACTCTTTTAATCAGCTGAGCTGCTTTCTTCTCCAAGCTTTTGATCTTGCTAGATTTGATAGCTTTCAGCTTCTTCAGCTCTTTCGCTTTCTTAGTCAGTAGCTCTGCTTGCTCCTTGAAGTTGACAGCCTCTTTGGTCAGTGTTGCTACTCTTTTAATCAGCTGAGCTGCTTTCTTCTCCAAGCTTTTGATCTTGCTAGATTTGATAGCTTTCAGCTTCTTCAGCTCTTTCGCTTTCTTAGTCAGTAGCTCTGCTTGCTCCTTGAAGTTGACAGCCTCTTTGGTCAGTGTTGCTACTCTTTTTAATCAGCTGAGCTGCTTTCTTCTCCAAGCTTTTGATCTTGCTAGATTTGATAGCTTTCAGCTTCTTCAGCTCTTTCGCTTTCTTAGTCAGTAGCTCTGCTTGCTCCTTGAAGTTGACAGCCTCTTTGGTCAGTGTTGCTACTCTTTTAATCAGCTGAGCTGCTTTCTTCTCCAAGCTTTTGATCTTGCTAGATTTGATAGCTTTCAGCTTCTTCAGCTCTTTCGCTTTCTTAGTCAGTAGCTTTGCTTGCTCCTTGAAGTTGACAGCCTCTTTGGTCAGTGTTGCTACTCTTTTAATCAGCTGAGCTGCTTTCTTCTCCAAGCTTTTGATCTTGCTAGATTTGATAGAGCTTTCAGCTTCTTCAGCTCTTTCGCTTTCTTAGTCAGTAGCTCTGCTTGCTCCTTGAAGTTGACAGCCTCTTTGGTCAGTGTTGCTACTCTTTTAATCAGCTGAGCTGCTTTCTTCTCCCAAGCTTTTGATCTTGCTAGATTTGATAGCTTTCAGCTTCTTCAGCTCTTTCGCTTTCTTAGTCAGTAGCTTCTGCTTGCTCCCTTGAAGTTGACAGCCTCTTTGTCAGTGTTGCTACTCTTTTAATCAGCTGAGCTCGCTTTCTTCTCCAAGCTTTTGATCTTGCTAGATTTGATAGCTTTCAGCTTCTCTTAGCTCTTTCGCTTTCTTAGTCAGTAGCTCTGCTTGCTCCTTGAAGTTGACAGCCTCTTTGGTCAGTGTTGCTACTCTTTTAATCAGCTGAGCGAGCTGCTTTCTTCTCCAAGCTTTTGATCTTGCTAGATTTGATAGCTTTCAGCTTCTTCAGCTCTTTCGCTTTCTTAGTCAGTAGCTTTGCTTGCTCCTTGAAGTTGACAGCCTCTTTGGTCAGTGTTGCTACTCTTTTAATCAGCTGAGCTGCTTTCTTCTCCAAGCTTTTGATCTTGCTAGATTTGATAGCTTTCAGCTTCTTCAGCTCTTTCGCTTTCTTAGTCAGTAGCTTTGCTTGCTCCTTGAAGTTGACAGCCTCTTTGGTCAGTGTTGCTACTCTTTTAATCAGCTGAGCTGCTTTCTTCTCCAAGCTTTTGATCTTGCTAGATTTGATAGCTTTCAGCTTCTTCAGCTCTTTCGCTTTCTTAGTCAGTAGCTCTTGCTTGCTCCTTGAAGTTGACAGCCTCTTTGGTCAGTGTTGCTACTCTTTTAATCAGCTGAGCTGCTTTCTTCTCCAAGCTTTTGATCTTGCTAGATTTGATAGCTTTCAGCTTCTTCAGCTCTTTCGCTTTCTTAGTCAGTAGCTCTGCTTGCTCCTTGAAGTTGACAGCCTCTTTGGTCAGTGTTGCTACTCTTTTAATCAGCTGAGCTGCTTTCTTCTCCAAGCTTTTGATCTTGCTAGATTTGATAGCTTTCAGCTTCTTCAGCTCTTTCGCTTTCTTAGTCAGTAGCTCTGCTTGCTCCTTGAAGTTGACAGCCTCTTTGGTCAGTGTTGCTACTCTTTTAATCAGCTGAGCTGCTTTCTTCTCCAAGCTTTTGATCTTGCTAGATTTGATAGCTTTCAGCTTCTTCAGCTCTTTCGCTTTCTTAGTCAGTAGCTCTGCTTGCTCCTTGAAGTTGACAGCCTCTTTGGTCAGTGTTGCTACTCTTTTAATCAGCTGAGCTGCTTTCTTCTCCAAGCTTTTGATCTTGCTAGATTTGATAGCTTTCAGCTTCTTCAGCTCTTTCGCTTTCTTAGTCAGTAGCTCTGCTTGCTCCTTGAAGTTGACAGCCTCTTTGGTCAGTGTTGCTACTCTTTTAATCAGCTGAGCTGCTTTCTTCTCCAAGCTTTTGATCTTGCTAGATTTGATAGCTTTCAGCTTCTTCAGCTCTTTCGCTTTCTTAGTCAGTAGCTTTGCTTGCTCCTTGAAGTTGACAGCCTCTTTGGTCAGTGTTGCTACTCTTTAATCAGCTGAGCTGCTTTCTTCTCCAAGGCTTTTGATCTTGCTAGATTTGATAGCTTTCAGCTTCTTCAGCTCTTTCGCTTTCTTAGTCAGTCGCTCTGCTTGCTCCTTGAAGTTGACAGCCTCTTTGGTCCAGTGTTGCTACTCTTTTAATCAGCTGAGCTGCTTTCTTCTCCAAGCTTTTGATCTTGCTAGATTTGATAGCTTTCAGCTTCTTCAGCTCTTTCGCTTTCTTAGTCAGTAGCTCTGCTTGCTCCTTGAAGTTGACAGCCTCTTGGTCCAGTGTTGCTACTCTTTTAATCAGCTGAGCTGCTTTCTTCTCCAAGCTTTTGATCTTGCTAGATTTGATAGCTTTCAGCTTCTTTCAGCTCTTTCGCTTTCTTAGTCAGTAGCTCTGCTTGCTCCTTGAAGTTGACAGCCTCTTTGGTCAGTGTTGCTACTCTTTTAATCAGCTGAGCTGCTTTCTTCTCCAAGCTTTTGATCTTGCTAGATTTGATAGCTTTCAGCTTCTTCAGCTCTCTTCGCTTTACTTAGTCAGTAGCTCTGCTTGCTCCTTGAAGTTGACAGCCTCTTTGGTCAGTGTTGCTACTCTTTTAATCAGCTGAGCTGCTTTCTTCTCCAAGCTTTTGATCTTGCTAGATTTGATAGCTTTCAGCTTCTTCAGCTCTTTCGCTTTCTTAGTCAGTAGCTCTGCTTGCTCCTTGAAGTTGACAGCCTCTTTGGTCAGTGTTGCTACTCTTTTAATCAGCTGAGCTGCTTTCTTCTCCAAGCTTTTGATCTTGCTAGATTTGATAGCTTTCAGCTTCTTCAGCTCTTTCGCTTTCTTAGTCAGTAGCTCTGCTTGCTCCTTGAAGTTGACAGCCTCTTTGGTCAGTGTTGCTACTCTTTTAATCAGCTGAGCTGCTTTCTTCTCCAAGCTTTTGATCTTGCTAGATTTGATAGCTTTCAGCTTCTTCAGCTCTTTCGCTTTCTTAGTCAGTAGCTCTGCTTGCTCCTTGAAGTTGACAGCCTCTTTGGTCAGTGTTGCTACTCTTTTAATCAGCTGAGCTGCTTTCTTCTCCAAGCTTTTGATCTTGCTAGATTTGATAGCTTTCAGCTTCTTCAGCTCTTTCGCTTTCTTAGTCAGTAGCTCTGCTTGCTCCTTGAAGTTGACAGCCTCTTTGGTCAGTGTTGCTACTCTTTTAATCAGCTGAGCTGCTTTCTTCTCCAAGCTTTTGATCTTGCTAGATTTGATAGCTTTCAGCTTCTTCAGCTCTTTCGCTTTCTTAGTCAGTAGCTCTGCTTGCTCCTTGAAGTTGACAGCCTCTTTGGTCAGTGTTGCTACTCTTTTAATCAGCTGAGCTGCTTTCTTCTCCAAGCTTTTGATCTTGCTAGATTTGATAGCTTTCAGCTTCTTCAGCTCTTTCGCTTTCTTAGTCAGTAGCTCTGCTTGCTCCTTGAAGTTGACAGCCTCTTTGGTCAGTGTTGCTACTCTTTTAATCAGCTGAGCTGCTTTCTTCTCCAAGCTTTTGATCTTGCTAGATTTGATAGCTTTCAGCTTCTTCAGCTCTTTCGCTTTCTTAGTCAGTAGCTCTGCTTGCTCCTTGAAGTTGACAGCCTCTTTGGTCAGTGTTGCTACTCTTTTAATCAGCTGAGCTGCTTTCTTCTCCAAGCTTTTGATCTTGCTAGATTTGATAGCTTTCAGCTTCTTCAGCTCTTTCGCTTTCTTAGTCAGTAGCTCTGCTTGCTCCTTGAAGTTGACAGCCTCTTTGGTCAGTGTGCTACTCTTTTAATCAGCTGAGCTGCTTTCTTTTCTCCAAGCTTTTGATCTTGCTAGATTTGATAGCTTTTCAGCTTCTTCAGCTCTTTTCGCTTTCTTAGTCAGTAGCTTTGCTTGCTCCTTGAAGTTGACAGCCTCTTTGGTCAGTGTTGCTACTCTTTTAATCAGCTGAGCTGCTTTCTTCTCCAAGCTTTTGATCTTGCTAGATTTGATAGCTTTCAGCTTCTTCAGCTCTTTCGCTTTCTTAGTCAGTAGCTTTGCTTGCTCCTTTGAAGTTGACAGCCTCTTTTGTCAGTGTTGCTACTCCTTTTAATCAAGCTGAGCTGCTTTCTTCTCCAAGCTTTTGATCTTGCTAGATTTGATAGCTTTCAGCTTCTTCAGCTCTTTCGCTTTCTTAGTCAGTAGCTCTTGCTTGCTCCTTGAAGTTGACAGCCTCTTTTGGTCAGTGTTGCTACTCTTTTAATCAGCTGAGCTGCTTTCTTCTCCAAGCTTTCTGATCTTGCTAGATTTGATAGCTTTCAGCTTCTTCAGCTCTTTCGCTTTCTTAGTCAGTAGCTCTGCTTGCTCCTTGAAGTTTGACAGCCTCTTTTGGTCAGTTGTTGCTACTCTTTTAATCAGCTGAGCTGCTTTCTTCTCCAAGCTTTTGATCTTGCTAGATTTGATAGCTTTCAGCTTCTTCAGCTCTTTCGCTTTCTTAGTCAGTAGCTCTTGCTTGCTCCTTGAAGTTGACAGCCTCTTTGGTCAGTGTTGCTACTCTTTTAATCAGCTGAGCTGCTTTCTTCTCCAAGCTTTTGATCTTGCTAGATTTGATAGCTTTCAGCTTCTTCTAGCTCTTTCGCTTTCTTAGTCAGTAGCTCTGCTTGCTCCTTGAAGTTGACAGCCTCTTTGGTTCAGTGTTGCTACTCTTTTAATCAGCTGAGCTGCTTTCTTCTCCAAGCTTTTTGATCTTGCTAGATTTGATAGCTTTCAGCTTCTTCAGCTCTCTTCGCTTTCTTTAGTCAGTAGCTCTGCTTGCTCCTTGAAGTTGACAGCCTCTTTGGTCAGTGTTGCTACTCTTTTAATCAGCTGAGCTGCTTTCTTCTCCAAGCTTTTGATCTTGCTAGATTTGATAGCTTTCAGCTTCTTCAGCTCTTTCGCTTTCTTAGTCAGTAGCTCTTGCTTGCTCCTTGAAGTTGACAGCCTCTTTGGTCAGTGTTGCTACTCTTTTAATCAGCTGAGCTGCTTTCTTCTCCAAGCTTTTGATCTTGCTAGATTTGATAGCTTTCAGCTTCTTCAGCTCTTTCGCTTTCTTAGTCAGTAGCTCTGCTTGCTCCTTGAAGTTGACAGCCTCTTTGGTCAGTGTTGCTACTCTTTTAATCAGCTGAGCTGCTTTCTTCTCCAAGCTTTTGATCTTGCTAGATTTGATAGCTTTCAGCTTCTTCAGCTCTTTCGCTTTCTTAGTCAGTAGCTCTGCTTGCTCCTTGAAGTTGACAGCCTCTTTGGTCAGTGTTGCTACTCTTTTAATCAGCTGAGCTGCTTTCTTCTCCAAGCTTTTGATCTTGCTAGATTTGATAGCTTTCAGCTTCTTCAGCTCTTTCGCTTTCTTAGTCAGTAGCTCTGCTTGCTCCTTGAAGTTGACAGCCTCTTTGGTCAGTGTTGCTACTCTTTTAATCAGCTGAGCTGCTTTCTTCTCCAAGCTTTTGATCTTGCTAGATTTGATAGCTTTCAGCTTCTTCAGCTCTTTCGCTTTCTTAGTCAGTAGCTCTGCTTGCTCCTTGAAGTTGACAGCCTCTTTGGTCAGTGTTGCTACTCTTTTAATCAGCTGAGCTGCTTTCTTCTCCAAGCTTTTGATCTTGCTAGATTTGATAGCTTTCAGCTTCTTCAGCTCTTTCGCTTTCTTAGTCAGTAGCTCTGCTTGCTCCTTGAAGTTGACAGCCTCTTTGGTCAGTGTTGCTACTCTTTTAATCAGCTGAGCTGCTTTCTTCTCCAAGCTTTTGATCTTGCTAGATTTGATAGCTTTCAGCTTCTTCAGCTCTTTCGCTTTCTTAGTCAGTAGCTTTGCTTGCTCCTTGAAGTTGACAGCCTCTTTGGTCAGTGTTGCTACTCTTTTAATCAGCTGAGCTGCTTTCTTCTCCAAGCTTTTGATCTTGCTAGATTGATAGCTTTCAGCTTCTTCAGCTCTTTCGCTTTCTTAGTCAGTAGCTCTGCTTGCTCCTTGAAGTTGACAGCCTCTTTGGTCAGTGTTGCTACTCTTTTAATCAGCTGAGCTGCTTTCTTCTCCAAGCTTTTGGATCTTGCTAGATTTGATAGCTTTCAGCTTCTTCAGCTCTTTCGCTTTCTTAGTCAGTAGCTCTGCTTGCTCCTTGAAGTTGACAGCCTCTTTGGTCAGTGTTGCTACTCTTTTAATCAGCTGAGCTGCTTTCTTCTCCAAGCTTTTGATCTTGCTAGATTTGATAGCTTTCAGCTTCTTCAGCTCTTTCGCTTTCTTAGTCAGTAGCTCTGCTTGCTCCTTGAAGTTGACAGCCTCTTTGGTCAGTGTTGCTACTCTTTTAATCAGCTGAGCTGCTTTCTTCTCCAAGCTTTTGATCTTGCTAGATTTGATAGCTTTCAGCTTCTTCAGCTCTTTCGCTTTCTTAGTCAGTAGCTCTGCTTGCTCCTTGAAGTTGACAGCCTCTTTGGTCAGTGTTGCTACTCTTTTAATCAGCTGAGCTGCTTTCTTCTCCAAGCTTTTGATCTTGCTAGATTTGATAGCTTTCAGCTTCTTCAGCTCTTTCGCTTTCTTAGTCAGTAGCTCTGCTTGCTCCTTGAAGTTGACAGCCTCTTTGGTCAGTGTTGCTACTCTTTTAATCAGCTGAGCTGCTTTCTTCTCCAAGCTTTTGATCTTGCTAGATTTGATAGCTTTCAGCTTCTTCAGCTCTTTCGCTTTCTTAGTCAGTAGCTCTGCTTGCTCCTTGAAGTTGACAGCCTCTTTGGTCAGTGTTGCTACTCTTTTAATCAGCTGAGCTGCTTTCTTCTCCAAGCTTTTGATCTTGCTAGATTTGATAGCTTTCAGCTTCTTCAGCTCTTTCGCTTTCTTAGTCAGTAGCTCTGCTTGCTCCTTGAAGTTGACAGCCTCTTTGGTCAGTGTTGCTACTCTTTTAATCAGCTGAGCTGCTTTCTTCTCCAAGCTTTTGATCTTGCTAGATTTGATAGCTTTCAGCTTCTTCAGCTCTTTCGCTTTCTTAGTCAGTAGCTCTGCTTGCTCCTTGAAGTTGACAGCCTCTTTGGTCAGTGTTGCTACTCTTTTAATCAGCTGAGCTGCTTTCTTCTCCAAGCTTTTGATCTTGCTAGATTTGATAGCTTTCAGCTTCTTCAGCTCTTTCGCTTTCTTAGTCAGTAGCTCTGCTTGCTCCTTGAAGTTGACAGCCTCTTTGGTCAGTGTTGCTACTCTTTTAATCAGCTGAGCTGCTTTCTTCTCCAAGCTTTTGATCTTGCTAGATTTGATAGCTTTCAGCTTCTTCAGCTCTTTCGCTTTCTTAGTCAGTAGCTCTGCTTGCTCCTTGAAGTTGACAGCCTCTTTGGTCAGTGTTGCTACTCTTTTAATCAGCTGAGCTGCTTTCTTCTCCAAGCTTTTGATCTTGCTAGATTTGATAGCTTTCAGCTTCTTCAGCTCTTTCGCTTTCTTAGTCAGTAGCTCTGCTTGCTCCTTGAAGTTGACAGCCTCTTTGGTCAGTGTTGCTACTCTTTTAATCAGCTGAGCTGCTTTCTTCTCCAAGCTTTTGATCTTGCTAGATTTGATAGCTTTCAGCTTCTTCAGCTCTTTCGCTTTCTTAGTCAGTAGCTCTGCTTGCTCCTTGAAGTTGACAGCCTCTTTGGTCAGTGTTGCTACTCTTTTAATCAGCTGAGCTGCTTTCTTCTCCAAGCTTTTGATCTTGCTAGATTTGATAGCTTTCAGCTTCTTCAGCTCTTTCGCTTTCTTAGTCAGTAGCTTTGCTTGCTCCTTGAAGTTGACAGCCTCTTTGGTCAGTGTTGCTACTCTTTTAATCAGCTGAGCTGCTTTCTTCTCCAAGCTTTTGATCTTGCTAGATTTGATAGCTTTCAGCTTCTTCAGCTCTTTCGCTTTCTTAGTCAGTAGCTTTGCTTGCTCCTTGAAGTTGACAGCCTCTTTGGTCAGTGTTGCTACTCTTTTAATCAGCTGAGCTGCTTTCTTCTCCAAGCTTTTGATCTTGCTAGATTTGATAGCTTTCAGCTTCTTCAGCTCTTTCGCTTTCTTAGTCAGTAGCTTTGCTTGCTCCTTGAAGTTGACAGCCTCTTTGGTCAGTGTTGCTACTCTTTTAATCAGCTGAGCTGCTTTCTTCTCCAAGCTTTTGATCTTGCTAGATTTGATAGCTTTCAGCTTCTTCAGCTCTTTCGCTTTCTTAGTCAGTAGCTTTGCTTGCTCCTTGAAGTTGACAGCCTCTTTGGTCAGTGTTGCTACTCTTTTAATCAGCTGAGCTGCTTTCTTCTCCAAGCTTTTTGATCTTGCTAGATTTGATAGCTTTCAGCTTCTTCAGCTCTTTCGCTTTCTTAGTCAGTAGCTCTGCTTGCTCCTTGAAGTTGACAGCCTCTTTGGTCAGTGTTGCTACTCTTTTAATCAGCTGAGCTGCTTTCTTCTCCAAGCTTTTGATCTTGCTAGATTTGATAGCTTTCAGCTTCTTCAGCTCTTTCGCTTTCTTAGTCAGTAGCTCTGCTTGCTCCTTGAAGTTGACAGCCTCTTTGGTCAGTGTTGCTACTCTTTTAATCAGCTGAGCTGCTTTCTTCTCCAAGCTTTTGATCTTGCTAGATTTGATAGCTTTCAGCTTCTTCAGCTCTTTCGCTTTCTTAGTCAGTAGCTCTGCTTGCTCCTTGAAGTTGACAGCCTCTTTGGTCAGTGTTGCTACTCTTTTAATCAGCTGAGCTGCTTTCTTCTCCAAGCTTTTGATCTTGCTAGATTTGATAGCTTTCAGCTTCTTCAGCTCTTTCGCTTTCTTAGTCAGTAGCTCTGCTTGCTCCTTGAAGTTGACAGCCTCTTTGGTCAGTGTTGCTACTCTTTTAATCAGCTGAGCTGCTTTCTTCTCCAAGCTTTTGATCTTGCTAGATTTGATAGCTTTCAGCTTCTTCAGCTCTTTCGCTTTCTTAGTCAGTAGCTCTGCTTGCTCCTTGAAGTTGACAGCCTCTTTGGTCAGTGTTGCTACTCTTTTAATCAGCTGAGCTGCTTTCTTCTCCAAGCTTTTGATCTTGCTAGATTTGATAGCTTTCAGCTTCTTTAGCTCTTTCGCTTTCTTAGTCAGTAGCTCTGCTTGCTCCTTGAAGTTGACAGCCTCTTTGGTCAGTGTTGCTACTCTTTTAATCAGCTGAGCTGCTTTCTTCTCCAAGCTTTTGATCTTGCTAGATTTGATAGCTTTCAGCTTCTTCAGCTCTTTCGCTTTCTTAGTCAGTAGCTCTGCTTGCTCCTTGAAGTTGACAGCCTCTTTGGTCAGTGTTGCTACTCTTTTAATCAGCTGAGCTGCTTTCTTCTCCAAGCTTTTGATCTTGCTAGATTTGATAGCTTTCAGCTTCTTCAGCTCTTTCGCTTTCTTAGTCAGTAGCTTTGCTTGCTCCTTGAAGTTGACAGCCTCTTTGGTCAGTGTTGCTACTCTTTTAATCAGCTGAGCTGCTTTCTTCTCCAAGCTTTTGATCTTGCTAGATTTGATAGCTTTCAGCTTCTTCAGCTCTTTCGCTTTCTTAGTCAGTAGCTCTGCTTGCTCCTTGAAGTTGACAGCCTCTTTGGTCAGTGTTGCTACTCTTTTAATCAGCTGAGCTGCTTTCTTCTCCAAGCTTTTGATCTTGCTAGATTTGATAGCTTTCAGCTTCTTTAGCTCTTTCGCTTTCTTAGTCAGTAGCTCTGCTTGCTCCTTGAAGTTGACAGCCTCTTTGGTCAGTGTTGCTACTCTTTTAATCAGCTGAGCTGCTTTCTTCTCCAAGCTTTTGATCTTGCTAGATTTGATAGCTTTCAGCTTCTTCAGCTCTTTCGCTTTCTTAGTCAGTAGCTCTGCTTGCTCCTTGAAGTTGACAGCCTCTTTGGTCAGTGTTGCTACTCTTTTAATCAGCTGAGCTGCTTTCTTCTCCAAGCTTTTGATCTTGCTAGATTTGATAGCTTTCAGCTTCTTCAGCTCTCTCGCTTTCTTAGTCAGTAGCTCTGCTTGCTCCTTGAAGTTGACAGCCTCTTTGGTCAGTGTTGCTACTCTTTTAATCAGCTGAGCTGCTTTCTTCTCCAAGCTTTTGATCTTGCTAGATTTGATAGCTTTCAGCTTCTTCAGCTCTTTCGCTTTCTTAGTCAGTAGCTTTGCTTGCTCCTTGAAGTTGACAGCCTCTTTGGTCA
This sequence comes from Macrostomum cliftonense, assembly GCA_950096795.1. Taxonomy (NCBI): domain Eukaryota; kingdom Metazoa; phylum Platyhelminthes; family Macrostomidae; genus Macrostomum; species Macrostomum cliftonense. Next base: position 119,588 of record CATNEM010000247.1, on the reverse strand, counting down.
GTGTTGCTACTCTTTTAATCAGCTGAGCTGCTTTCTTCTCCAAGCTTTTGATCTTGCTAGATTTGATAGCTTTCAGCTTCTTCAGCTCTCTCGCTTTCTTAGTCAGTAGCTCTGCTTGCTCCTTGAAGTTGACAGCCTCTTTGGTCAGTGTTGCTACTCTTTTAATCAGCTGAGCTGCTATTTTTTGGAAGGGCCAGATTTTCGATTTTATTGCCTGCGTTTTCTTAATGCCATAGGATAAAGGCTGAACATGCTCATTTTCGTCGCTACTGAAGTACTTGTAGCTTGTTTTTCCAATGATTATGTTGTTGCTTTTCCCTTGGACTCCATTCTTTGTTGCGACTAAAATATCGAGGGAGTGGGTATTTTTTTAATATGTATATTTTGATGAAGGCGTATGCAAATTTTTTAATCAGGCGCATTTAAAATAGGCTTCCTTCGTTTTTACTTCAAAATACAATAGATTTGGAACACTTACCCGGCGCAGCGGCTGCGGCCTGCATGAGAGTCATCAGCGATGTGAGCAGAAGCAAAATTTTGCCTGTTGCTCTGAACCTCGGCATTGTTCAGCGGTTGACTATGATGCAGATTTGGACAAGACAAGTTAGTCTTTTTGTTTTGTTTTTGTAGCACTTCCCGTGTAATCATAAAATATGGAGCTAAAGACGTTATTTGACTCCAAATTATATACAGAAGTTAGATTGCGAGCACCTGTCAGTAAGCAAGAAATTTTGTTTTTTTAAAAGCATGACGGAGCAGGTGCTAAATGTCAACTACCCCCGTGTAGTTGCCTAGGCATTAATGTAAGGATTAATTTTTAAGTTTCGCTTTCTCTAGTAAAAAATCGATTTCGAAGCGAAACAAATTTTGATTCAACTTAATTTTTTTGATTGAAAGCAAATCAAACGAGCATTAGGCGCTTTAGCTACAAACATCGAGTCTTTTTTCCACTCTTGGCGACAAGTGTCCTTCACAAAATACGGCGTGCTGTTGTGAGGCCACCTGCTACGCAGCTCATTCTATTTCGAACGTCGAAAAGCTAAATTTTACATTCTGACCACTATTTTTGTAACTTTTAAGTATTAAAAAAGAATTTTGCTTGTAATGGTGTTTTGGCACTTCTACTGAATGAAATGCTAAAAGACTCGACTTGTTGATAGCCTGTTTTGTCTGACCTGTTTCGAAGGGACCGAAAGTTTATGAATACCCGGAGATTGCTCATTACCAGCATTTTGTATCTCGGACGTTGGAACAGTACCATGTGGTTTTGTGACTTTCGTGGCTCTGTCGTTATAGGTTTAATGCGGGGAATAAATACCATTACAATTGTTATCGGACCACTGGCGTATTTGCGGGAGGTTGAGGTGAGCCGATGCTTCGATTACGTCGATCATAAGCGGCCAAAAGATCCGCTCTCTGCATGAGCTCGCTAGTGTTCTGTCATCTTGCTTTTTATAGACTTGCTAGCAATTATTTATGGTTAATAAAGGAGCCTAGCTTCACATCTTGGTCTCATACCCATCATCAATCGTCAGATTATTAAATAGGTGCATACTCTTTTGCGTCGGCTTCTTCGCAATATCCATCTTAAGCTAAAATTAATATGATTTTTATTCTCACAATCATCTACTTATTTATTTATGACTTTTGCTCTTTCTGCTCGCAGGCCATCGGATCCTAGGATTTCGCCTTGATGTTTTAGTTCAGACACACCGGCTCTCATCTTTACGTGATTCAGAGTGACATTTTCTCGGCTACACTAGTCCAGAAGACATCGGAACGTTTGATCATGTACTTCAGAGGTTCTTCAGGGGTTCTTTCCCATACGATATCATAAAAGAGATTTCTTGAGTTCTTCAAATGATTAGTGACCTTTTCTTCCAAGCGCTTCTGGAATAGCTCAGGTATTGAACTGAGTCCATAGAGTACACGATTACAGTGGTATCTACCAAACGGTGTATGAAAAGTGGTGAGGAAACATGACAGCCCAGGCTGTTCTCATACGCACCTCCTCTGCCGTTGGTATGGGATGATACTCTCTAATTAGAAACTGATTTAGTTCGGTTCTAAGCAGAGCCGCATTGATCCATCTTTTTTTCCAAACTATGGCGACGTTCGAGACCCACTGAGTTGGCTCGTCCACCCGAACAATTGTTCCATCTTTTTCTTAGGCGCTCAAGCTCGAATTGCAGAGGTTGATATGCCGCAAATTGAACTTTTGAACCTCTTCTGATGGCTGTTTCATTCAGCCAACACTGTTAAATACATTGGCTTACTTAGTTCTCTGACGACCGTACGAGCGTAAGCTATGACGCATATTGCTTATTAACTTCTGTAAGTGTCTTTTTAGCCTGAATGATAGAAAATAGCTTGTTTATCAGCTCGATCAGGTTCTTAAGCGCAGACTTGCAGCCGATTATAGTAGGAGTGGAGTTATCTCCAACTACTGTACAATCAATTGGAGTCTGACATTTTTCTTACTAGGTGATGACACAGTCAAATCAGTTTACACCCATTAACATCGAGTTGCTGATCATTATACAGTAAATGTAAGTGATAAGCATCCGGGAAGTCGGTTCAATCTGAGCTGCAAGTGCCAGCTGAATTAGGTGCCTTAAAGGTATGACGTTGGTATCGGCTCCTGTACCTACATTACCTTGAATTGCAGCTTCCGTCCGGACTCCGGCTTTAGGATTTTCCAAAAGCAGGAAACTTACGCCCTACTCGTTGAAGTCCACGCCACAACTGCCTATCCAAGGTACATGCATGAACTGGTCTTGTCTTGAACTAATCCTAGATCATTGGCCTTGCACAGTGTCCACAGAGGCCGTTGTCGCTACTGACACAACTAGGCTAGAGTGTGCTAAGGCCCTTAGCCTTGTCCTTCAGCGCCCAAAGCAGTTAGAAGAGTGGCGATCGTGACATCGTCTTCTTCATTTCTTTTCTTGGTGTCTCTTAAAGAATTCAAACGCCTCACTCCAGCGTATCCAGTTATCGGCACGGTTTAGTATCAAATGGCCTCTGGAGGCTTCAAACCGTCCATTCTTGAAAAATTTTTAGTCAAACTCAAGCGTGCGACGAAGGACCACTTGTGTAACTTCTTAAGTTGTTCTTTCTATGCGAGGCGATGTTATGTTGAATAAAAGGCGGTGCGATTTGAATTGAGTCGAAAGGGTCCCAAGAGTTCGATGAGCTAGCAAGAGATTTATTAATACACTAATCAATATGTGAGAGTTCTGCGATTAAAGGTACATGCATAGATGTACACGAAAATAATTATAAACCAATATTTAATACTAAGTTGACGAAACTCTACTAAGTAGTAGCACAACAATAACGAACACGAAATTGATGCACGCACCAATTTAATTTTGTAGATAGCGGGCTTACAAGCTCCGTCTAGATACCGCGGCCAGCGTTGATGCTGTTAGCAGCTAAACGATCGATCGCGTGTGTTGCTGTGTTTTGCGTTTAAGTTCAATCTGCAAAAAACAAGTACGGATTAAAGAACTAATTTCATTAAAACTTCTAAGCAAGCAACATGCAGCATGCTGCTCAGTACTACGTGACTTATTGGTCTTACTCTGCTGATTCTAACCAATTGCCTTAATTAATAATTGTTTAGAAAAATTGTAAAGAAGGTGTTAGCTACAGACGAATATAGTTAACTTGATGTAAAAAAATCGGTTAAAAATAGGTTATATTATATATTCTACTCTTTCTCCTTCTATGAGTGTTTAAATACAATTATTATAAAAAAAACCTGCTACTTTAAGTCCACCAAGATGTCCCTAACAATCTATGTTTAATTATGAATTAACATAGCTATATGATGAGTCATCAGGGACAGTGGCAGATTTAAATCCATAAATTCTCAGTGGAGACCAAAAATTTGACACTTATAAAAAATAAATGAGCAATTTAATAATTGAAGTAGTTTATGACAATTACCTAAACTAAATCTTTGTCCCCTATTGTACGAATAGGATAAGTGCCAGCCCTTGCATTTCATATTGTCTATTTGGTTATTTTTCAATCTAGGTTTTTTGTAAAAATTATGTGCATGGTGCATACATAAATTAAAATTTGCATACAAAAAATGTGATCTACTATGCAATTTTGTCTAGATTTTTTCTATAACCCTTTATAAATAGATGAATCCTGACCCTTTGAAATTCATCCTGCGCCTGGCAAAAAATCCTATACTAGTATATACTATATTCTACAATACAAAAATATTAAAGATAAATATTAGAAAGTAAATATATCCTAGGCAAAAGATTACAAAATAGCCCTACTAAAAATATCTATTACTTGATATACAGTCCCTATTTAGCTATTTCATAAAATTTTGTTTTAGGCATGCATTTAACATTATGTAGACAATGAATAGCAAAGAATATAAAATGGTATAATTTTTTAGTATTGACTAATAAATTATATAAGTTGTTATTATAAATTTCAGAATCATATTGGCTTGTTGCAAAATTGTCTTTTTATTCTTTTTTTAATTAAATATACTTGCCTTTTTTATCTAATATAATTATATGAAACTTGCATGCTAAAATCTGAAGTAATATTTAATAACAAGCAAATTAGAATGAAATACTTATATATCTTTAAATATAAAATTTGTTCAATTCTTAAAATAGTAAAAATATTTTAAGTAAGACTTGACTTCTAAGGTAACAATTTATTATAACAATACCTGAGGAAATATTTTGATGATTGGCTTTATCTATTTTTATTTTGTATGAAAGCCTTAAGGATTAGAAAGACGAGTTAAATACATATAATCTGTATCAAATTTAGATAAATAATCTAAAAAGTTTTTCAAATGCTTGCATTATTTGTTTAAAACATAATGAGACTTGTGTAAATTGATGCATATAATATTATTATGCATTGGCTTTTTTGGATAAAAACTTGCAAACCCAATGGAATGTCAGAATGAGTATTGCTTAATGTTCATTAATACCAAGGGAACAATATGTTTTTTTCTTTTGGCTTTTCATTCAAAGCCTTATACTATACTACTCATAGTATTAAAGTGGTATCTAGTTGCCATCTTGCTCAGCTTCTAAGATCATATCCCTTAAATAGACTTGTCTATTTTATGCAAAAACCAGCAGGCCAGAAAATACCTAGATTGACTACAATACATTCTGAATGTAGTTAGAATAAAAATTAAGCAGCATATTAAATTAATTCGGGAATTATCTTGGGTAAACAGCTACTTATTATAAAGTTTTTAACTCTATCCTCCCTGGATTTTTTAAATGAATCTACATTTTTACGCTGAGTGTGGCTTGAATTGATTAAAAATATTTTTTTCTTAGAGGCTTTAGAGCTCTTATAAGTTGAATTCCCTATGGAAATCGACAGCGCTAGGCATTTTTTTCCCCAACTAATGAATTGATTAGCCCGTCTTAATCAAATTTCGTCGCCAATAACTCCCCCAATAACTCCCTTAACTAGGCACGCAAATAGTTATAGCTATAATAGCTCTTTCTGTATTAAAAAACCGTGATTATACCCCGCAAAAACCTGCGCGGCATTGCAGGACTCGCTGCAGGCTGAGGCCGGCAGTCCAACTGCCCCCGCCGTTGATGCGTCTTCTCGCTATCACCGGCTGACGCCCGTCTCTCCCATATCGCCAGACAGCGAGCATCGCAGCAACATTGATGACGCGCCTAGCGATGCGGCTGTTGTCGGCGGCGACTCCACTTTGGAACAGTGCCAGGATTCCAACGCTACCGGCCTGCACCCGCAGTACAGAGCCTTGCCGCCAGCCTTGGCCCCGGCGTCTCGACCCGAGCAGAGCACAGTACTGGCCGACAGGGAGGTTTCATTCTACAATAAGGCTGCTGCTGCTGCTGCTGCTGCTGGTGCTGGTGACGATTCTAACGCCGAATTGGCTAGCGAATTGTCCGCTCGAGCTCGCAACCTGCTGGACGCTACGGCCTACGCCGCATCTAAGGAGGATAATGACGCTAAATTGGATCGTGGCGGCTCGGTGGTTGCTGGCGATCGTTCTGGATCGTTTGATTACGACAGTTTGCGTCGGGATTTGGCCAGCATTCAGGTTTGTTGGTGATTGTTCTGTTTTTTTGGCTAGGGAGTGTGAAGTTTACGGATTTTGAATTTTAGGGATTTTGAAGTCTAGGGAGTGTGAAGTTTAGGGGTTTTGAAGTTTAGGGAGTTATAAGTTTAAATAGTTTAAAGTTTAGGGAGTTTAAAGTTTAGGGAGTGTGAACTTTAGGGATTTTTAAGTTTATAGGTAGTGTAAAGTTTAGGGAGTGTGAAGTTTAGGGAGTGTGAAGTTTAGGGAGTGTGAAGTTTAGTGAGTGTAAAGTTTAGGGATTTTGAAGTTTAGGGAGTGTGAAGTTTAGGGAGTGTAAAGTTTAGGGAGTGTAAAGTTTAGGGATTTTGAAGTTTAGGGAGTGTGAAGTTTAGGGAGTGTGAAGTTTAGGGAGTGTAAAGTTTAGGGATTTTGAAGTTTAGGGAGTGTGAAGTTTAGGGGTTTTGAAGTTTAGTGAGTGTAAAGTTTAGGGATTTTGAAGTTTAGTGAGTGTAAAGTTTAGGGATTTTGAAGTTTAGGGAGTGTGAAGTTTAGGGGTTTTGAAGTTTAGGGAGTTATAAGTTTAAATAGTTTAAAGTTTAGGGATTTTGGAGTTTAGGGAGTGTGAAGTTTAGGGGTTTTGAAGTTTAGTGAGTGTAAAGTTTAGGGATTTTGAAGTTTAGTGAGTGTAAAGTTTAGGGATTTTGAAGTTTAGTGAGTGTAAAGTTTAGGGATTTTGAAGTTTAGGGAGTGTGAAGTTTAGGGGTTTTGAAGTTTAGTGAGTGTAAAGTTTAGGGATTTTGAAGTTTAGGGAGTTTGAAGTTTAGGGAGTGCGAAGGTTAAGGATTTTTAAGTTTAGGGATTTTGAAGTTTAGGAAGTGTGAAGTTTAGGGATTTTGGTTGAAGTTTAGAGAGTGTGAAGCTAAATATGTATTTTTTTAGCTTGTGATTGCATATTTTTATTCTTGAAATATTTTTTGTCAAATCTTGAAGACAACTTGAGTTATAATGTAGAATTTTGAAGATTTGTTTTAATCAGAACTTGGTGACAGACACGGTTTTGGGTTCATGGTTTCCTAAAAGACAACAATGGAACACATTACCGCAGGCCAGGCTAGCCAATCACGGCTATCGGTTGCCATCGAGCCTTCAGCACCCGCAGCACCAACAACATCAGTCTCATCAGGCTAGCTGGAGCGATTCAGCCCAGCCTCGCCGGCTCAAATGGGACTACGGCGCCGATTTAGGTGGTCGCCGAGCGGCGGCAGCCGGCGCCGCTGCCACCGCCGCCGCAACTGCGTCAGGTGGGACCGCCGGGTCCGTTTTCCTGAGCAGTCCCAGTCCCGAGTGTGAGGGCGCCAGATGGCTGGCTGGCAATAGCTCGGGTATGTGTGTGTACGTGTGTGTACGAGTATATGTGTGTGTATGTGTGTGTACGTGTGTGTACTCGTATGTGTGTGTGCGTGTGTGTGCGTGTGTGTGCGTGTGTGTACGTGTGTGTACGAGTATATGTGTGTGTACGTGTGTGTGTTTGTGTGTGTGTGTACGTGTGTGTGTGTGTGCGTGTGTGTACGTGTGTGTACGAGTATATGTGTGTGTACGTGTGTGTACTCGTATGTGTGTGTGCGTGTGTGCGTGTGTGTGTGTGTACGTGTGTGTACGAGTATATGTGTGTGTATGTGTGTGTACGTGTGTGTACTCGTATGTGTGTGTGCGTGTGTGTGCGTGTGTGTACGTGTGTGTACGAGTATGTGTGTGTGTATGTGTGTGTACGTGTTTGTACTCGTATGTGTGTGTGCGTGTGTGTGCGTGTGTTTACGAGTATATGTGTGTGTATGTGTGTGTACGTGTGTGTACTCGTATGTGTGTGTGCGTGTGTGTACGTGTGTGTACGAGTATATGTGTGTGTATGTGTGTGTACGTGTGTGTACTCGTATGTGTGTGTGCGTGTGTGTACGAGAATATGTGTGTGTATGTGTGTGTACGTGTGTGTACTCGTATGTGTGTGTGCGTGTGTGTGCGTGTGTGTACGAGAATATGTGTGTGTATGTGTGTGTACGTGTGTGTACTCGTATGTGTGTGTGCGTGTGTGTGCGTGTGTGTGCGTGTGTGTACGTGTGTGTACGTGTGTGTACGAGTATATGTGTGTGTATGTGTGTGTACGTGTGTGTGTTTGTGTGTGTGTACGTGTGTGTGGTGTGTGTGTACGTGTGTGTATGTGTGTGTGCGTGTGTGTGTACGTGTGTGTGGTGTGTGTGTATGTGTGTGTGCGTGTGTGTGTACGTGTGTGTATGTGTGTGTGTGTGCGTGTGTGTATGTGTGTGTGGTGTGTGTGTACGTGTGTGTATGTGTGTGTGCGTGTGTGTGTACGTGTGTGTGCGTGTGTGTGTGTACGTGTGTACGTGTGTGTGTACGTGTGTGTGTGTGTGTGCGTGTGTCTGTGTGCTACAGACAGTGTAAAAAATAACACTATCGTTAATAAAATTGGTTTCACTACTTTCTCTAAGCAGAAAGTAACAGAACTGCTACTTTATAGCGTTATTTAACGCAATTAACGAATCTGCCATTGCCATTTCAGCTTCGGCTTCGGCGAGGCCGGCTGAGCAAGACGCCCGCCGGCACTCCTCGTCGTCGCCTTCGCGCGACACCAACAGCAGCAGCGCCGGCGACACCAGGGAATCGACGCATCCGGGCTCCGACGACGCCAGGCCGCCGCGCTTCCCCGACGAGGCTTTCGGTAGTCGACCTTCGCCGAGGACTAGCGGTGGAGTGAAAGGCGCGCCAGCTGCGGTTGTTAGCGCCGGCAAGAGGGGACTCTACGCGCGAAGTCCGCGCGACCCGGCGCCGCCGGAAGGCCTCCAGGCCGCCTGGGAGCGGTTCCACAGGCAGGGCAAGCGGTCGGAGCTGCGCCGCCTACGCCGGGTGCTGGCCGACCCCGTTCAGGCGCTCCTGTTGGACGCCGTCGCCCGAGCCGAGTCCGACTGCGACTCCCATGACGACGACGACGAAGGTGGCGACGACTTTAGCGATGGGGTTGCCGACGCCACAACGGCGGAGCTGCAGGCGGCGCTGCTGCGTCAACGCGCTCGCCTGCTGGACGCCGTGGCTGCCGAACGGCGTCGGCGCGAGCGAGTCGAAATTCTTCGACGCTTAATTAGACAGAGGCGTCGCCTGGCCCAGTCGATTGTTGCCATGCCAACCGATTCGGAGCCGTGGGATCGGGATTCGCAACGGCCGGCCGAGGATGCAACCTCCTCGGTGGTTGACGACGCTTTGTCGACCGACGCTACGCAGTCTATTGATGACGTGGTGCTGCCGCACAAGCCCAACCCCGCCGCTGTTGGCAACAGAGCTTCGGTTGCTAAGGACTCCAAGCAGGTGCGACCGGTTGATTGCGGCACCTACAAACTGTCGAAGGGTTCCAGGACGCAGGATAAAGCGTCCAAGCTCAATACTCACGCTTCGAAATCGGACAAGCCATCGGTTGCTAAGCACGCCGATCACGGTGTTTCCATGGCAACCAATAACCCTGTAGTGTCTAAGCCGCCGCTAACCTGGTTCCTGCCGCTGGCTTACGACGCCGATGCGGCTAAAGAACCGCCAGAGGCTGCCGCCAGTCGTCGCCAGCAGCGAGCGGCCGTCCTGGCTGCCCGAAGTCGATCGCGTCGTGACCGGCTGCAGGCGGCCGCGTCGGCAGCGTCAGGCTGTAGCCGACGCTGAACACCACCTGCCGACTCCGCCGCTGCCGGTTGGCGCCCGTCAGGCAGCCCGCCCCGCCAGCGCCATTGACAACAAGCGGGACCGGCTGGAACGGGAGCGCCGGGAGGCGGCCAAACGGACTAACTGGTTGCGCAAGCAGATCTACGGCGAGCGGCTGCTTCGGTCACTGCTGACCCGCTCCGCCGCCGAGCGCTGACTGTTGTCTGCTAGGCGAAATTCCGACTCCTTGGGGTGTCATTTTGTTTCACTGGCTTTCAGTTTGCAATCGATATTGGTTGGCTTCCGAGTTGCGCAATCAGTACTAGTATTATTCTCCGTTTACAATTTTTGTTTATCGTGCCTATTGCTCTTAATCTTTCTATAACTCTTGTGTAATTTTAGTAGATTTTAATTCTGCTTTTCGATTTTGCAATCTGTGTTATCCCGTTTATTAGAGGGCAATTCGATCAAGCCTTGGGAATTCCCCGCTTGAGATGTTGGCCAGCTGGAGAATTCCCTGCTTGAGATGTTGGCCAGCTGGAGAATTCCCTGCTTGAGATGTTGGCCAGCTGGAGAATTCCCTGTTTGAGATGTTGGCCAGCTGGAGAATTCCCCGCTTGAGATGTTGACCAGCTGGAGAATTCCCCGCTTGAGATGTTGGCCAGCTGGAGAATTCCCCGCTTGAGATGTTGGCCAGCTGGAGAATTCCCTGCTTGAGATGTTGGCCAGCTGGAGAATTCCCCGCTTGAGATGTTGACCAGCTGGAGAATTCCCCGCTTGAGATGTTGACCAGCTGGAGAATTCCCTGCTTGAGATGTTGACCAGCTGGAGAATTCCCCGCTTGAGATGTTGACCAGCTGGAGAATTCCCTGCTTGAGATGTGTTTGAGATGCGGACAAACTTTCGCCCTAAAAAACCCAATATTATCTCTTCTGTTCAGCAGCAAACTAAAAACCAAAATATTTTGTGCTATTAAATTGATAATTTTTACTACTGGGGTAAGTGTGCAAATGTGTTATTTTTTATGATTTTATTAGTCTTATTTGATATTACAAATGATGTAAAAAGTAACTGCATGATTTTTATATTAATTGATTAACAAATGCTTCCACAGCGAGACATTAGCGCACTGCAGGGCACTTTTATGGACTCATTGTATTGATTTATTAGTATATTTAGCATATCAGCGTACGCACTGCTATTATTAGTAGCAACTAGAGTTTTTTAGATACAAAATCATATTATAAATTTAAATAATGGCTTAATTGTAAAGATATTCTTTACACTGATTCATTTAAGTCTATTTGTTAATCTCGCAAACTCTGAGAAACCGTACACTTTTTTCTAAGAATTCCCAAGAGATTAAAACTGAGAATTACCCTATGAGTTGTCTATGAGAATCGTCCGATCGCCCTAGATCTAAATCTGAAAAGCTGATTTAATATTAAAGCTGAGCCCCAGAAACGACAATTAGTAAGAATTAGTCCGCATTTCCTTCCACCTCATCGAACAATCATATTTCCTGAATGTTACCGTCCTATAAATATTCTATTTTGCTAAATTATTTTATTAATAATTTCTTAACTTTTTCTTTTTATTAGAAGTTGTTATTATTAGCAGCACATGGTTGTGTTTGCCTGTAGCCATATTTATAGTTTTAGTTTTATATAAAAATTCAATTTATAATACACTGTAAAGCATTTTAAAAGCAAAATAAATAGTTAGTCAACACTGCTTGGACTTTACAATACGCAGCACAAATTTATACGAGGCGTTTGAGTTTTACTACTTAACAAGACCTTAACTTTATTCTTAATCTCGTTGATAATAAAAAGTCTTTAATTGGGCTCATTTTAAAAACTGCTTCTACATTCTTAAACAACCTTGACGACTTGACCAGTTTTTTTAACTTAAAGCAATCAACTAAGTTTCTAAACTCTGATTATATTTGATACAATTGGGAAGCTTTCGAAAGTAGCATTTTATAGCATGTGGGTTTTAAGAAAATTCCAGAAATTCAATCAAAACTAAACTAAATAGTTGTTGGTGGTTGGTTGCCAGTGATTGTTGTAGCTCAATTAAACTGTTTGAGTGTGCGCAGGCAGGTGCACTTGTTGTGATCACAATTCAACACAATTTACAGTTTCGATTCTAAAAAATATTTTTTTTGGTTCATGCGCTACCATTCGCGAATATGCACAATAATGCTCGTTAAATGAGAGCATTTGCCTACAGCATTACATACAGAGTCAGACCACCTGACAAACAAGAAGCAAGTAGCTTCATTGCTGGCTTCCTATTTTCTTATTACCGTGCCTGGGGTGAGTGAGCCATTCAATGCAACGTGTATAGGCAAAGTGTGCATAATAAGCTTTTACACCAACCAAGGCAACCCGCCCATTGGCGCGGTGATTCAATTTTTTTTTAGGACTTACCGACTGTCCGACCAGTCTAAAAAAGTTTTGCACCGTCCATCGTTATTCAACCTGCGCACTCACGATTAAGACCATAAGAGGGACCGCTTAGCCCTAACCCCAATGCCCAACGTGCCATAGTAAACGTGAACAGGTTTTTATTGATCCATTCCGTCCTCTTCTCCAGAACTGACGGTGGGGGGCGCCTTGGGGTGCGGGGTGCCGTTCTCTCGCCACAGCTAGGAAAGGGGTGGTAGTCTGTCCCACCCGCTATCTCTTATCTCTCTCCTTGCGTACTTATTTGGCACGCTAGCCACTGTACAGTTTAAACGCACACCCACAACTCCCGATTGTAAATTAAGGACCGGAAGGTTAGGGGGGCAAGTCTTATAAAATAAATTTGTTTTGGCCTGGGAGTGGGGACTGTGTAAACTCTACGGAGCAAAAGCGCTTCTCTTTTCTTCACCTCCCCCAGTTGCTTTAGGTAGGCTTGGTCTGTTTGTCACAGTAGTATCAGTATTTGCTGTCGACACTGTATCTATCTGCCCTTGACAAGAAAGTAACTACCAAGGGACTATATTAGTCTCAGACAGCTCACTTGTGTTCGATTAGAGATACTACTGAAGTATTCACTGCACAAGACAAAATATTTCGTCAGCACGTCTAGTACAGCCTGCTCGATTATGTCGCGTCCACAAATTGCCCAGTCCGTTCTGCTGGACGCCGATGAGAACATTGCCGATCTGCTTAAGAAATTTCCGGCATTAGGCAACGATGGCGGCGCCGTTAGCAAGGATGAACTGCGGGAAGCGCTGGAAGCCATGGGTGCCAAGGTGACGGGTTATCAGCTGCGCGACATGCTAACGGAGCTGATGCCAAGCAAGAAAGAATTCGGCAAGGACGATCTTGTCACACTGTACTGCCAGATAAAAATGAAGCAACCGGATCGTGATGTCAAGGATTCAATGAAAAATCTGCACAATCCCGAGGTCAAGCAGCCAATGACGGTGAGCGATTTCTTTAAACTTTCTTTGTGTTAAATCCTTTTATAGTCCATTCATAATAACTATATATAATATTCGATATAGCGACCTATTACTACTTATTGGCAAAAAATAGTAGTAACAACTGTCTATTGTATCGGCAAGCTCGACGCGCAATACTAAGAGTAGTTACCACCGACAGCTATGCTGATGTCTCGTAGAGATAATCCGATTTTGGAGAATAAATGCTCATAACCTCTCTCAGGACCTGTATTCCGCTCGTGTGAAATAATATTTTATGTTAGCTCGAAGCTGGCTCTCTCACTCACAGGCAGCAGTGTGTTATAAAAAGCCTTTCTTTACTGTGTGTCTTCCTGCTATCTGACTAGGGAGTGACTACAGTAAATCTGCTAGTAGAATTGCTAGACGCATAAATACGGCAACACCCCTCCACCCCCTCGTGTGTGTAGATAGGTATGTACTGACCAGCAGGAATACTATTTATACATCACTGTGTAGTGTCGCATAATTTGCGCCGAATTCTCAGTTTTTGTTAAAAAAGCAAATTCAAAAAAGCAGAAGGCAGGCAGGCATAGACAGGCAATGACATCTGTATCGGATTATGTGCAGGCTCATGGCCGGAGGCGTTCATCTTTTAATCACGGCGAATTGCAGGTACGAGCTAAAATTTTATTTTGATGCCAGGCTCCTGAATTAGAAATAACCTAAGTAATTTTTTATACATTATAAAAATGATCAATGGTTATTTTGTGCATCGTGTTACTACTTACTTACTATATATTGAATTCCCTAATGAGAACTCAATTAAACTACCTTTCAATATACCCCAGGGCTCTTTGCTCTTAATGGCAGTTTCAAACTTTGCTATTTGTACACACACACACACACACACACACACACACACACACACCTGTGACCTCGTGCTCGAATACGAAAAATAAATAAATAAATAACTGATGATGATGACAGATTACAGTCTTGTAGTTCTATAGTTCCCGCAGTGTAACTCGGGTGTGTTTATTTGCATTCATTCCGCTTGTCTGCAATTCTATCTAGTTACTGGAATACCTTAGTGTGCAGGCGCCTTAGGTGTGACAGCTTGTCTAGTTCAGTTCAGGTATAAGCTATGCTAATGCTGTGTTTGGCTGGGCAGGAAATTGTCAGCTAGCATTCATTCATTCAATTTCAAATTCTTCTAAGCCTGCGTGCGATAGCTAAAAGATTTACGATGCCCAACGTATTTTAAGTCTCTCTGTAAGCCTAAATGCAGCAGAACTCGCGTCCAAAAATCTATAATCTGCGGGACTGCAGTCGCTCGCAGAATTAATTTCCTAGTGTTTATCACGTGAGCGCTAATGTTCTGCGCGTTTTGTTGCATTTGCATGACGCAGCCGCGCTTGCAAGCGGCCTGTTTCATACTTGGTCCAATCCAATCCAATGCGCAATACGTTTGTTCAAATTCAAGCTATTTAAAATCGCACTATATTTTTGTCTGCATTTCAAATTTTGACAGTTATTGGTGTTAATGTGACGTTTAAACAGGGCTTTTTCTGTGTCCTGTGCGAGCAGCTGGACTTAAGGACTATCTCTGGTTGGGATTAATCTCTGAACCTGAAATAATATACTAGGGGGGCGAGTGGCTCGGTGGTCTAGCGCGTCTGCCTTGTGTGCCACTGGTCCAGGTTCGACCCCGCGTTGTAGGTCGTTTATTTCCCTAGCGCGGTTTCGTGTGCAGGGTCACATTAATTTGGGGCCTGGTGCACGAATTGGTTGGGCTTTGAGCCAGTTGTGCAATTTACGCCCATGAGGGCAACCCCCCCAAGGCATAGAGAGTGTACATTGCTGGAACTGCCGCTTGTACACCCTATGTGAGTGCGTGCCTGGATGCCGGCCTGTGTGTGTGTCTATGCCTGTATACCGTATTTAGTGTGACTGAACGCGCTTCAGGAGTCAGCGCAATGGACAGTCATGCCCAGTCGCTGGTTGTGGGACGATGCCGCTTTAAGCGTCAAAGTGCCTACAGCCCTCCTGCAGATTTAGCTTTTTTTTTAGAAATAATATACTAGCCCTGAAATTTCTGATGAATTGGAGCTCTGAATAGGGATTCCGGTTCCGGGGTTCAGATAAAGGGAAAATCAAGGCAGAGGAACCTAGTATGCTTTAAGCTTCAGGTAGAGGTGAACTCCGGGACTCTAGGCTTCAGGTAGAGGCGAACTCCGGGACTCTAGGCTTCAGGTAGAGGCGAACTCCGGGACTCAAGGCTTCAGGTAGAGGCGAACTCCGGCACTCTAGGCTTCAGGTAGAGGCGAACTCCGGCACTCTAGGCTTCAGGTAGAGGCGAACTCCGGGACTCTAGGCTTCAGGTAGAGGCGAACTCCGGGACTCTAGGCTTCAGGTAGAGGTGAACTCCGGCACTCTAGGCTTCAGGTAGAGGTTAACTCCGGGACTCTAGGCTTCAGGTAGAGGTGAACTCCGGGACTCTAGGCTTCAGGTAGAGGTGAACTCCGGGACTCTAGGCTTCAGGTAGAGGTAAACTCCAGGACTCTAGGCTTCAGGTAAAGTTGAATTTAGGAACTCTAAGCTTCAAGTAGAGTCTTGGACTGGCATTCGTTTGGGGTAGAACTTCGGGTTCCCTTAACTCTTGCTTGTCTGGGTCCAATAATATGATGCAGTGCCGAAAAGTTAACCCCTTACGAAATCAAATTTTTCGGTTCAAAGGTAATCGGCGGCACTGGCAACGAATGGACTAGGCACACGGTTGGCGACTCGGAGCGGCGCGGCTACGCCGGCTGGATCAACAAGATGCTGGACAAGGACCCCGACTTGGCGCACCTGCTGCCAGTGAACGGCAACACTGACGAGCTGTACGAGAAGCTGGCGGACGGCCTAATACTCTGCAAACTGATTAACAGCGCTGTTCCAGACACGATCCACGAGAAGGCGATGAACAAGCTGGCGCAGCTGAAGGGCGGCTCATCCGGATTCAGAATGCACGAGAATCTGGTGCTGGCTGTCAACTCCGCCGAATCAATCGGCTGCTGCATTGTCAACATCGGCGCCAACGACATCAAAGAGTGCCGGCCGCACATCATCCTGGGCCTAATCTGGCAGATTATCCGGATCGGCCTGATGAAAGACATCACTCTGTCGCAGCACAAGGAGCTGGCCGCCCTCCTACTGCCCGGCGAGACTCTGGAAGACTTGAAGCAGCTCAGCCCCGAGGAGCTGCTGCTGCGCTGGGTGAACTACCAGCTGGCCAAGGCGGGCACCGACAAGCGGGTGCACAATTTCAAGGATGACATCATGGACTCGGAGGCCTACGCCCACCTGCTGTCTCAGATTGCCCCGGCTGACAAGCGCGCCGAGATGCGCAATCCGCAGGACGTCCTGGCCACTTCCGACCGGTTGAAACGGGCCGACGGCGTGCTGGCCAACGCCGACAAACTGGACGCCGCCGTGTTCGTGGTCTCCGAGGACATCGCCTACGCCAACGAGCCCGGACGCAATCGCGAGAAGCTCAACATGGCCTTCGTGGCCAACCTGTTCAACAACTACCCGGCCATGGAGGCCGTTCAAGACGTCGACGTTGAAGTGATCGAGGAGACACTCGAGGAGAAGACCTACCGCAACTGGATGAACAGCCTCGGCGTCTATCCGTTTGTGAAGGATCTGTACTCGGACCTGCGCAACGGCCTGATCCTGCTGAACCTCATGGACCACATCAAGCCCGGGGTGGTGCCCTGGCCCAAGGTGTGCAAGACATTCAGCCCGAACAAGAAGTTGTTCCAGTGGCAGGCCAACTGCAACTACGTGATCGAGTGCGGCCACAAGATCGGCCTGCCCATGACTAACATCGGCGCCGAGGACATTCGCGACGGCGATAGGAAGCTGACGCTCGGCCTAGTGTTCCAGATGATGCGCGCCTACACCCTGTCCCTGCTGATGCAGCTCACCGGCGGCAATCGGAAAATTGACGACGACGAGATTATTCACTGGGCTAATCAGAAGCTGGAGGCCGCCGGCAAGACTGTCCGAGTAAAGAGCTTCAAGGTAAGTCTCGATTATTGAAATTATTACTCAAAATCGGCAATGTTAGTCGCAAAATCGGCGATGTAAGTCGCAAAATCGGCGATGTTAGTCACAAAATCGGCAATGTTAGTCGCAAAATCGGCGATGTTAGTCACAAAATCGGCAATGTTAGTCGCAAAATCGGCGATGTAAGTCGCAAAATCGGCGATGTTAGTCACAAAATCGGCAATGTTAGTCGCAAAATCGGCGATGTAAGTCGCAAAATCGGCAATGTTAGTCGCAAAATCGGCGATGTAAGTCGCAAAATCGGCGATGTTAGTCACAAAATCGGCAATGTTAGTCGCAAAATCGGCGATGTAAGTCGCAAAATCGGCAATGTTAGTCACAAAATCGGCAATGTTAGTCGCAAAATCGCCGATGTAAGTCGCAAATTAGGTGAAAATTGGGGAGATAAGTCGCATAATTGGAAGGCAAGTCGTAAGATCGGCGGTGTAAGTGTAAAAATTTGAGGAGAATGCAAATGAAACATAGCAAAGAGCAAGGTATGGGCGAGTAAGTGGTTCGCGGGACCTTTTTTGCTCCGTAAAAATTCGAAAATTCTTAAAAAGTAAGTCGCAAACTTCGATTCAACTAAGTCGCACCGGCCGACCAAATTTTCTGAGTTGCCGCTAGTTACGGCTGACGTAACTTCCTTATTATTTAATAGCTAAAAATACTTTTAAGAACTTCAACGTCCTTGAGTTTAGGTTATTGTGGCTGTGCTTAACTCGTCACTCGTCTCTATTTCTTCGCTCACTGAGTTGTTTACCCCAACCAGTCCGCCCGAACAATTATAGCTAGCCTAGTAGAAAAGCAGAATCTTCTAGCCGGACAATAGTTAGTCAGACAGGGCTGCTTTTTTAAGCTCCTTGCATTGCCCCCCCCCATATTGTTGTCTGCCTACGGGACTCAGCGAGTAATTAAGTGCGATAGATAGACGATGAAGCCAGAGTAGACATATTCTGATTTCCAAATTTAGAAATGAATTCCGTGCTTCGTCCCAACACTCCAGTACCTGTCCAATTAAATGCCTTATTTGGACTGCGCTCGTATTTAAAAATTGCCTTTTCCTGACTTGTTACTAAAATTACTCGTTTTCCTGTTTGTTTTAGCGAGTGCAATTTGCATTTTATTAGTTTATTTCTTCTGCCCGCGATTCAGTCTAGTTTCATTTTCTCAGTTTAAACTGGTGGGAAACAGAAAAAATTAACAATCGGCACCTAAACTCGCCTTTTTTAGTTAGATGTTTCCTAACTGCTCTACTATTAGTAGGCTGAGAAGTTGACGTACTTAAAAAAATTACGATTTTGCTAAAGTGTTCCGGGATCGAGATTAAAAATGGCGCATTTTTTTGCATCCAAAACCCGTCAGGACCCGTCCCTAGCCGACGGCATGGTGATCCTTGAACTGGCCGACGCTATCAAGCCTAAAGCGATTGACACGTCTATCGCCGCCGGCATGAAGGACCAGCTGGACAGGGCGCGCTTCATCCTTAGCAAGAGCCGCATGATTGGCGGTCGCATCTACGCGCTGCCTGAGCACGTGGTGCAGGTGAACAAGAACATGATCATGACCGTGTTCGCCTGCCTCATGATCCTGGACTTCCAGATTAACAAGCCGCAGCAGGCCTGAACTCATTCAAACTGGAGCCACGGGCGCCGCTATTTATTTTTTGACAAAAAATAGTTGACAGCGTAATATTCTGTTTGTTTATTTAGTTGACTTGTGTTTTGATCATGCCGATTGAGTGGCCTTCTAATGTCCAGCTTGCTGAATAGAAACAGACTACCAATAAACAGCCATTAGATAGATAGATAGATAGATTGATAGATTAGTGTATTAAAAGATTGTAGATGCCTAGAGACTAAAGACCAAAATTATTGGCAAGCAGGAGAAAAAACAGGCCACTCGGTTCCTTCCGATCATACCTTTTTGTCAGAAAGTAACTGTAATTGTCTAATTTTAACCGGAAACTGAGTCTAACCTCAGCGCAGTGCCTCATCAGTAGCTCCAATTATATGTGATAATTCTTAAAGCCGTTGATTAGCTAAGCCGGTATTTTGTAAATGTTCAATATTGCGCTGTTCGCTTATTTAAGTCTGTTCCGTTTTTAATTGCCTACCAGTTTTAACTTCACCGCATTGTTGATTTGTGGCCACATCGCTCTGTTTTTTTGTCGATTTTCTAACAATGAAGTTATCAAGATTAAAATTATTAATTTAAGATTGACTCATGCGTTACTACTCAACATTAAGTAGTTTATATGATACGCAGCCTTACGGCATCACAGCTTACAGTAGCAGCATACGAATGAACCGTTTGTTATTCACTATCTACTCGGCGCCCATTCCCACTTGATTTCCCCCCGATTTGTTACAAAAGTTAGTTTGTTCAAAATTTGCGATTCCAGTTAGTGTAACCATTTTACAGTTTGGTGCAGTGTAAGACTTGTATTTTTTACACCTAATGTTGCTTCCATTTTTACTAAATACAATACAAAACACTAGTTATTATTATTCAGGTTGGCGCTAATTTTTTTAGCATATAAATAAGCTGAAGGCTCCATCATTTGCGGCAGTCATTAGCAAAAGCCTTAGCGAAATATATTGAACAAGTAAAAGTACACATGCACTTTAAAACTATTCAATACTCGGTGCAGTCGCGCCAGAGAGAGAGAGAGAGACATAACAGGCGCCGCCCAATTTTGTATATTGTTGTTATTGAAGAGTTGGACAAAGAAAAAAACCGATTGAATTCTACTGATCGTACTGAAATTGTGTAGAAAAAAAAACAGAAAATTGCCAGGGTTAATCAGACAATCAGACAATACAACGTCGGAATAATATGCATAAAATAATTATATAATTTATCATTATTTAATCATTTAGCCGGCCTACCTACTTACACATTAGCCTGGGTCAGCTTGGATTTCATTCTGGAATGGCGAACTCGTTTTATTACTTGCAAGTAGCCCGATAGGGTTTTTTCGATTTTTTTAATAAGACCCAAAGACGGACAGACGGAGGCGAATAGAAAGAAAGGAATTATTAAAGCCAAGAAGGGAGGGAGCACTGCCACATTGCACGCCTTGTTGATTTAACTATCCCTTGTGCAATTAACTACGATGGGGACATTAGAAAATTAGCTTGCCACACAAAATAGACAAATTGACAAAGCACGGACATTACCATACATAGTTAACGAATATTTCAGCTTTCACAATCATCAAAAATTGTTTCTGTTAATTCTCAGTTAGCCAGCCAGTAATCCTCGTTTATTGTGACTCGATTATTTTTTTATCGGGCTCGGGATTTCAGGGTGTTGCTAAGCCAATCGAGGCCTTCGTACAGGCCTTCCCCGTTGGTGGCGCAGGTGGCCTGGATGTACCAGGTCCGGTTGCGCAACGAGTGCAGGCCCAGCTTGTCGGTGAGCTCGGCGGCGCTCATAGCGTTGGGCAGGTCCTGCTTGTTGGCGAACAGCAGCAGGACAGCGTCGCGCAGCTCGTCTTCGTTCAGCATCCGCATCAGCTCCTCGCGGGCCTCGCCAACTCGCTCGCGATCGTTGCTGTCAACTACGAAGATCAGGCCCTGGAGAGTGGCAGGTGTGAATTGGATGAGCTTGCTTGCGTGATTTTATACCTGCCATTGGGTCCTAATCCTTATTCATTGTTTTTACAGCATGCGAAATCCCAATACCATTATCTCACGTCTCATATGATCCCAACCTCAATAATCCCGAATCTTATACAATCCCATCTCATGATCCCAACCTCAATCAGCCCGAATCTCACACAATCCCATCTCATATGATCCCAACCTCAATCAGCCCGAATCTCTCACAATCCCGTCTTATATGATCCCAACCTCAATCAGCCGAATCTCACACAATCCCATCTCATATGATCCCAACCTCAATCAGCCCGAATCTCACACAATCCCATCTCATATGATCCCAACCTCAATCAGCCCGAATCTCACACAATCCCATCTCATATGATCCCAACCTCAATCAGCCCGAATCTCACACAATCCCATCTCATATGATCCCAACCTCAATCAGCCCGAATCTCACACAATCCCATCTCATATGATCCCAACCTCAATCAGCCCGAATCTCACACAATCCCATCTCATATGATCCCAACTTCAACCAGCCCGAATCTCGCACAATCCCATCTCATATGATCCCAACCTCTGTAAGAGCTAAAGAAAACAATCAATATTAGCATTTTAAAATATTCTTTAGAATCGAATCATCCAAGATCCTCACCTGAGTATTCTGAAAGTAGTGCCGCCACAGTGGTCGAATCTTGTCCTGGCCACCAACATCCCAGACCGTGAAGGAGATGTTTTTGTATTCCACAGTCTCCACGTTGAAACCAATAGTGGGAATAGTAGTGACAATTTCGCCCAGTTTCAGCTTGTACAATATGGTGGTCTTGCCGGCCGCGTCCAGGCCAACCATGAGGATGCGCATCTCGCGCTTGCCAAACAGGCCGTCAAATAGCTTAGCGAACAGGTTGCCCATGGTAACTAGCTGGTTGGAGTTGATTATTTGAAATATTAATTAGTGAAAATTCTCTTAACTGTTTGTTAAATGTTGTTGCCAGCTCTAGGATCATTCAATTCAGCGAGTTATAGCTAGATCACAAATGATCCTCTTAATATGACAACTGGTTTGGTATGCCCAGCTTGTGCACACCTTGCAGATATCATTAATGTTTTCTTAACAAACAGATCTGCAAAGCCGGCTTACTTACTGGGCTAAAGCTACAAGCAAATTTATAAAAAACTATTTAGAGATACGAGTACAAATATGCAAAAGTAGTTTGGGAGAAAGGCACACAATAGCATCTTTTATATAGAAAATATGGTAAATATAAGCCTTTATAAACTTAAATTGAAAGGTTTAGAAGTTCTTTAATTGCATTTTTGGACACTAAACTGTTGTAGCCAGCTCTAGGATCTTGCAATAATTAGGAAAAAATTGCCAAGATCCTCTTAATAAGGCTACAAGTTTGGTATGCCCAGCTTGTGCACACCTTGCAGATAAGTTTCTTTTTCTTGATCTGCAAAGCCGGCTTACTTACTGGGCTAAAGCTACAAGCAAATTTATTCCCTTTAAGTTAGCATTTAGAGATAAAAAACTCAAATCCAATTTTGAATTTTGGAACAAGGCATACAATACCATCTTTATTATAGAAAATGTAGGGAATATATACAATACATATACACATCTTCTATCTTATTTTAATTATTTAGAAGTTCTTTAATTGGACTGGTGCTGAAATGTTGTAGCCAGCTCTAGGATCTTTTAATAAGTAGAACAAAATTTGCAAAGATCCTCTTAATAAGGCTACAAGTTTGGTATGCCCAGCTTGTGCACACCTTGCAGATATCATTAATGTTCTTTAACAAACAGATCTGCAAAGCCGGCTTACTCACTGGGTAGCTTTGTACTATAGATTCGATTTTGAAAAACATTATTTTAGTTTAAAAGCTATACATTGCTCCTAAGCAAACAAACTTTAATCAGTGCTGGGCGTTAACTAGTTAATTGTTTAACTAGTTAATTAACTAGTTATTTTGTTTAGAAGATCGTTAAATTTCGTTAATTTTTTATGCATAAACTATTTAACAAAAATCGTTAAATATTTTCTGTAAGTTAAAGTTAACTGAAAGTTAAAGTTAAAGTGCACGGTTGCACTGAGGGACAACAAGCACCTGCACCTAAGTAACTTGTCATGTAATTTAATAAACAGTTTAAAATGAGACAAGCAATGTTTCAAATGAAAAAAACTATGGCATAAATTTAATGCACTGCCCGCTGGAAGCTGGGCTCAGTGAGGGCGGGAAAGTCGGCCAGCAGCTGGCTGCACGGGTCCGCAGCGGCGGCTGCGGCGAGCTGCAGTCTGGGTCCCAGGCCGTCAAGCAGGTGCGCGCTGGCGAGCTAGCGAGCGGGCGTTGAGGAGCCGCCGGTGCGGAAGGTCCACCAGCAGGCTGTGATGTCGCAGGAAGTCGGCACCGATCAGCGGGCGGGAGACCTCGACTAGGATGAACGGCCAGGAGCAGCGCCGGATGCCGAGGTTCAGTGTGAGCTGGCGGGTGCCGTAGGTGCGGATGGGACTGCCGTTGGCTGCGTACAGTGGCGGGCATACGTGCCATCGACGGGGAAGATGCTGACCTCCGCGCCGGTTTCGACCGGGAAACGCCGACTGGTCTGCACGTCCATGATGAGGAGCAGGCTGCTGCTGTTGCGGGCTGCCAAGCTGTTCACTGACGGCCGGCCTGCCCATTTCCTGGAAGTTGCACGGAGATTGACAGCGGCGGGCTTTGGAGCCGAAATGGCGGTGAAAACAGCAGAAGCCATCGCCTCGGTGCCGCCGCCCGTCATGGCTGCTCGGGCAGTTGCTGCTTCTGCTAATGCCGAGACTTGTCTCCGCAACTGGCTGTTGCTGTACAGCGGCGGTGATCGGCTGCGGCCGGCTAGCCCAAAGCTTGTCAGCCAGCTGCGCTGCGGCCCGTGGGTCGCCGAAGTCTGCGTCCGCCATGCCCAGCCGCACATCCGGTGGAAGCTGCTGTCTAAAAAGCTCCTCGAACAACAGACAGGGCTGGTGGCTACCTAGCAGGGTGAGCATCTCGTACATCAGCTCGGATGGTTACCAGTCGCCAAGTCTGTAAATGTTTGGCAGGCGACTGGCTTGTTGTTGGTGGGTCAGGCCGAAAGAGCGAAGCAGGGGCGTCTTCAGCGTTTGATACTTTTCCTGAGAAGGCGGTTGCTCCAGCACGTCCAGAAGGCGCTCGGCTATCTGCTGATCCAGAGAGGCAACCAAGTAGCAGTACTTGGTCTGGTTACCGGTGATGCCTCGGAGCGTAAACTGGGCTTCAGCCTGGATGAACCCGGCGCGAGGCTGGGCTGCCCAAAGTTTTAGAGCTACTGCTGACTCATTGGCCATTGCACGAAATGGCTGCGAATGGCACAATTCGTTCAAACTCCAAATACTTTACTTTTGTTTGGTCATAATGTAATGTATGTAGTAATTCAAGCATGCAATGAATGTTTCAAATTAAATTGTTTTTATTAACTTTGCAAGCTGCACAACTGCCCATACCACAATTAAGATACCAAATGCAGTCAGTCCACAAGACAAATACCACCCCAATTGGGATTGAGTAGATTTTTTCCACTCATTTCTTTTAAAACGTGAGAAATAGGAATTAACTTTAACTTTTAACTTTTCAGAAGTTAAATTTTTGGCAAGAGTTAAATATTTAACTAGTTATAGTTAATTTTTTGGAGCAGTTGAATTAACTTTTTAACTTTTAATGAGTTAAAAAAATGATTAACTTGCCCAGCACTGACTTTAATTATATCATATCAACAATTAAGCTGCAAGAATTTTGTGACCTTGACCTACTAATTTAATTTATATTATTATTTGACTTGTGATAATCAATAAAAAGTTAAAATAAGGGAACAAAATTCCTTATACAACCTATATAATATGCTATTGTAGCTCTAATCCCATTACTTAATGCCTAAACAAACAATTGCAACCCTATTTAGCATTTTTTATAATTATCTCAATATATATTTATTAGCATGGATGCACTCTATTTATTTTATTTTACCAATTGCGCTTTTCTGCATTATATAGTCATGACCTTTATTTCCATTGCCCAAATAACTCAATCTATATGCATATAATAGTTATGTTATGTAATACTATTGGTATTACTTTATAAAACATTGCTTAAAATCTATATTAAATATCTAACTAGAACTTCTACAATACCTTTCACCTTTATTTTTTAGGGCTATCATTAGCATGAAGCACAAAATCCAAGCATGAATGTTTTTTCAGTTAAGAAAGCAATATATAAAGAAATTATCTAATTTAGCATTTTGCTAAAACAAAATAAATATTGTCATATTGCATTTTATTATTCATCTGGAAAATGGGAATTTAATAGCTTTTGAATCTTCCTTTTAAATTTTATTTTAATTTAAGACATATACTATGAAACAGTAAAAAACCACCTCTTTCTTGGAAAGAAAGTATTTACACAAGGCAGCCATTGTCATTATTTGTTCTCTTATGTGACTTATCAATTTGCATAAGAAGATACATAAATCTATGCTTATTTGCCTTACTTAATATCAAGTATGGCCTTGGTATAAGTACCTTGGCTGAGTATCATAGCCTAGACATGCCTTGGCATACTGGCAATAATGTTTTTTAGCTATTACTGTAGAATAGTCTGCTACTCCTCATTGAGTATATTAAAGAGTTAGTCAAGATTTGTAGGCAGTAACCAATTGCACTCTTTTATTCAGAATTTCCTAGGCATATTCAATAGGGTTTATATCTTGTAAGCAAGTAGGCCAGGGGTCAGCAAACTTTTCACCAGTGCGGGCCAGATAGAAGGGTTATTGAAGGTCACAGGCCAAAAGGAATAAAAAACTAAACTTGTTTATTAGCATTATTGCTTAAGCCTTAAAATGTATAGAATAATTAAAAAGTTGCAGCAAATGTGCAGATTATACTGTGATTGTAATGCTATAGTTACACAAAGGAAACTTTGCTGCATAAAAATCATTAAATCATTAAATGAGAGAACAAAATTGTTTTGAAGACCAATGGGCATTGCATGGCACACTACAGAACTAGAAAACTATCAATTGAAAATACAACCATACCAGACAACCTATAGCACAGTGGATTGACTGACAATAAATGAAAAAGTCTTCATTTCTTGTTTTCTAAATAGAAAGTTTTCATTGTTAAAAGATTGAAGGGGTCAAGGGCTTGCTTAGTCAGTGTTAAGTTGATGATGGATAAGAAGGGAGGGGAGCTTGTTTTATTGGCACACATAAGGACAGGGTTGAAAAACTTTGTCTTCCTCACATGACCCAAACAGTGCACCAAATGAGTCAGGCTATGGCTATACACTGAGGTAATGGGACAGGGAGATTGGGTTGATTAGCTAGCAAAAGAACTTTAAAACAATCTTAGAATTAAAGGTAAAATTCGATACTATAATACGAAAGGATTGAGAAATTGTAAAATACATGAGCAACTTGGCTGCAGGCCACTTGTATATTACGAAATGGCAAATGACTGTGGCCAGATAGAGAGGCCTTGTGGGCCGGATCTAGCCCGCGGGCTGGAGTTTGCCAACCCTTGAAGTAGGCCAAGGCAGTACAGTATTACAGTAATATCCAAATTGCCCAGCATCTACTATATGCAAATATCTAAATATAACATATTTTTTGTACCAAAAGTTTAATTGAATGAATCTCAGATGAATTTTGTTGTTTAAGTTGATAAAATGATAAATATATTTAAATAGATCTGTATTCTTTTTTAATAAAAAATTTGAATAATCCTATTATCTTGTCACAAAAACATCCTAGATTTGTTACCAAAATATGTTATAGAAATGTCTTGTCACAAAAATAACTACAAACCAAGTAGTTCTAAATTAGAAAAGATTACATGCTTTAATTTATATAATTTTGTTAATTAAAAAATGTTGTGGCCTGCTCTAGGATCTTGCAATGGTTAGACAAATGTGACAAAATCCTCTTAACAAGGCAACAAGTTTGGTATACCCAGCTTGTGCACACTTTGTGGATAATAAGTTAATAGATATACAAAGCCGGCTTACTCCCTGGGCTAGAATAATTACAAAAAAATATTATTTTAATTTTTAATTAAATGCACATACCTTCATAAATCTTCAAACTATAACAATATTTAATTCCATTTTAAGGAAATAGTCTACTTTGGTAACAGCCCTTTGAGAAAATAATGAAGACCACATAGGTAATAGCGACTTTAGGGATAGGCCTACTTATAATAGGTCTACCTCTGGGCCTAGCCATTTTGACATTACATTGATTAATAACAATCAAAAACAAGCAATGAAAATTGACAATTGTAGTATTGTTCGTTGCAATGAATGACATAAATGTATTAATACTTACATTTAATTTGAATACTCTCCAACTAGACGAACTAAAAAATCGTAATGAGGCTTAGAATTTAAAAGACAAGCAATAAAGAAAGATTAGAAGCAGCTTAGCAAAAGTAACGAAAAGTAAACTACGTGTCTTTCTTGCTTTTTCCTTTTCGAATTAAAACTACGTTTCCGTATAAACTTTTTAACAAAATGAATACTTGCACAGGACAAAAAGTGGCTATAAAGTTTTTCCTGCACATTTATATTATTTTCATAACTTCTCTATACGAAATTTGAGCTATATTTTACTTTTATTTTATTTCTGTGACGGAAATTATGTATAGCGTCAATGCTTCAAAAGGAAAATAACCAGTAATACTACCCATAATTAACTATCTAATCAAGATACCGTGTTTCTGAAGCGTAACCCAGTTGCACGTTTACCTCTTGAAGATAGTTTTGCATGTCATTCAATCTCCATGGTTGTTAAGCCTCTTTGTAGGCCTCTTTGTAGCCCTTTTACTTACACTTATAAATTTTTTGTAATGTATATTTTAAAGCAAAACCCTTTTCAGCCTCGTTAAAGACAAAATTAGTTGGAAGAAAATAAAAAAATTACTCAATTGGTGCTACGACCAATAAATTTATTTTCCATAGATCATTCTTACTGACCTTTTATTATACTTTTCTTTTCAACTGTATGTTGTACCCAGCAAGGACCACTAGAACCAAACGGTTAACTTCTAATTTTTAGATTTCTGACTGCTCGCAAAGATTTTCTAGCTGCTAATTGTAATAATGCTTATCTAGCAGCTCCTTGCAGGTTTTTTTACCAGTCCAGTAATTTTTTTAAACTGCTCGAGGAGATTTTCCAGCTGTTTGGGAGATTTTACACCTGCTGAAGAGATTTTCGACATGGGGGCACCAAAGAGCTGCATTTAGTCACTAACTAATACACTCTAGGTCACTAAGTTTGATTAAGGTTACGTTTAGTTCTGACAGCTCACAAGGTTAATTGGTATAGTTTGTACTCCATTAACATCTAGATAGTGCTTATGTTCACATTTGAAAATTTGCATTCAATTCAATTACATGTCAAAGATTTTCCCTGTGCTCCACTGGAAAGAGTCAGGCAACTCGTCGCTGAAAAATACGAGTATATATATCACGCTTTGTCGATGTTCAAAATCAATTATTCTATTTGCCTAAACCTTTTTTATTTATACAAAGTCAATAAGTCTTCAATCATTTATTCTTAGATTGTGCACGCCATACCTTAGCTTTCAGAGAAAAGATGTGATTGTTAACGCACCATCATTAAGCTCCCTTCCCCCCGTCTTTATGGTGCTGGTGCAGCTAGGGAGTCGATGCGTGGCTTCGCAGGCCGGAAGTCAGCGTTTTCCGCTGAAGTAGACGTCACACACTGACTGCCAGCAACTCAAAGGAACGTCAAGACTTCTTTAGGCATTCAAGCGTTTCAGAGGTTCAGCCTGCATGCCTTTAATTCCATACTCCTGATAAATGATCGTGCTACACCTGCCAGACCTCGATCATCTTGAGTCCTCCTTCAGCAGCTGCTTCCGTCTTTCTTCCAGTCTTCTCTCCGATCTAATATTTTCTGCAAGCTATTCTAAGGGGCCGGTTTTCGCAGTCCGTATTAGTTTGAATGGCGTGGGTTTCATGCGGGCTGAAAAAAAATAAGTCAACAATTTTCTTCTAATGGTACTTCCGCGCCGGATCTTCAATGCTGATTTGACAGGTGTCAATAATTTGCGGTTTCATTGGTAATTAAATAAGCTATCGATTGTTTTCAATCTTGGTAAGTAAAAGAAAATTTCACTGATGTTAACTTTTTTAATGCAACACTTTTAGGCCCCAGTATCAGCCTATGCTCAGCAGAATTCTGCATGTGGAAAGAGGCAATTGCAAAAGTTAAACTCAGCTGCAGCAGAAGCAGCAGACAGACTGGGCGGAGAGAGTTCGGCAGGAGTCAGGACAGTTCAATCAATAAACAGCGATCCTCGGCCTCAGTGTGAGTTCTGGCAGAATTCTGACTGCACAAGCCGGCACACACGCCCAGCAGGCTTCACATCCGCAATTAGACCCTCGCGAGAGCGGACAGCAGAAGCAGCAGCAATAGCGGCAAAAAGCCTGGCAAATGCTGGCTTGCTTGCCTCAGTTACCCGCACAAATTTCAGGCCAAATGCGGCTCCCCATCAGGAAACATCCCGACGCTGTTCGTTGCATCCACTCTAACTCATCCACTCGTTTTTTCATCTATCCTACTAGACGATTTCAGTTCGTTTCTTTATACAAGTTTTTCGTGTCTCTGCGCCACTTTTTAGGACTGAGTATGGATAGGTACAAGGCAGCCTATAGCCCTAAGTCATTAAGCTTGATCAAATTACTCCCAAATATTTTCACCGACCAAGCGTATGAGGGGAGAATCGTGTGGCTGCTTTAGTCTATAGGAAACTAGTCTCTAAGGCCTCTCAAACGGGGGTTTTTGTCCCCGTATGATTGAATTGAATTCATGGAGACTAGTGCAGCTTCTGCGTATTCCAGATTTATGCTTTGAGAGCTGAGCACAGCTTGTTACCGGTGAGAGATCAGTTCTCAGCGCGCTGATTTAATTATCATCTAGCTCGTAAGCATGTCAGTCCAACTCAGATCAGGGCCTGTCCTATGTCCCATGTTTGAATGTTTCATTTATTGTCTTGCTGGTGTGCTTACTCAGTTCTATATTTCACGGTAGCAACTACCAATAGGACCCACTCCGTAATGTCTGATCAAGTTTATTGAGTGCGTGAACAAGGCTGGCCACAAGAATGAAAGGCCTCCAGATCGAGAGCTAAAAAGTGAAGAGCCGTACGAGAGGGCAAAGAGCGAAAGCACAAGGAAGCTGAAGAACCATCAAAACTAATAACGGAGTTGTAGGGTGCCTGTGAACAATTTGCATAATTATGTTCGTGAAATTGTGGCGCCTCACTGCTGGTCTCTGCCCGTACGCCCGCATTAAACCATAGGTGTTTATGAATTTAACAATCTAAAGCACAGTTATTTTGTCTTTTGTTGCTACACCCACCAGTGCCAAAATTAGCTGGTCCAATTCGATATCTTTCGGTTCAGTTGATTTTAAAACACAGGCCAGAGGCTCTTGAGCACACACTGACCGACTATACTCGTATATTATAGATCACACTGGCCGCGTGGACACAGCACGCCACCTTGTGGCCCGGTATACAGTAGCCAGCCTACGGGGGGGGGGCTATACAGCTAATATTATAGCCAGAAGCGATTACGCAATGCTCGACGTTGCGAGGCCCGCTTGAAAGGGCGTCGAAAGGGCTTCGACGGCGTTAACGTTTGGTGGTGCATGCGGGCTTGAGCAAGTTTTGTCCGCCTCCCCAAGGCTTCAATTCCCCTTCGCCCATGGTTCCTGTGCTGGTCCCGGGCCTCACGCATGAGTGACAGGCTTGAAAGAACTATATGCCTAACTCGTATGCAAAGCCGGGTAAAACGTTTTTAATACAAATATTAAATTTTTCGAAAGAAGAGGGGGCAGGCGGCAGCCAATTTCGGACAAAGCACCCAACCAGTTTTGGCTTGATGCCGCTACTAGCGCAAAAATTTCGCTCCGTTTGATCTGCACAACCGTGACAGCTGCTCTGACAGCTTAATTTGTGAATTTAAAACGCTATTAAACAACGAATGACGATGATGCAACTGTTGCGGTCTTCGACACTTTAATTTATTGTCGGGTGTCTGCTGCTCCAAAAAAAATTTCTGCTTCAATTAATCGAAAACACACTCAGACAGCACTCGGTGCCTTCTGTGAAACACAACGTTCCACCTGCTGGTATTTATATGATCTGCCATTTCTGACGTGACACTCGCGTCAGCTCATCAACATACCCAGCCATAATTCCGCCCCCCGATCAAGTCAAGTTTGAGCATAGCGCAGACATACAGTATTAGAATGAGTTTTTCCAAGAATTCAATGCCAGATTTTAGGCTGAATTCGGACTTTCAAAGCTGTCGATTCGAAATTGGATCTTTGTGCCTTAGGTTCCCCATCAGCAGGTCTTTGTACCGTTGTTAGAACGCAGATTGCTGAATGCAGAGTACATAAACAGAACTGACGAAATTCCGTTCCTCCCCAAATTGACGCATACCATTTTAAAGCGGCTACTAAAGTCTGTGAAAGCACGCCTTCTAATCGATTTACTTATCAAAATTACTCCTCTTCATGCCTTCCATTTTTTGTAATCCGAATGTTTTTACACTTGAATAGATGCAACCTGTGCAAATGTTCGCTGTTGCTCACTGATCTAGATGCAATTGAAGCACTCAAGCGGAATTTGCAAACCCGGCTCTGAAATAATGCCTGCTGCCCTTTTACTTTCTAACTGCCTGCAACTAAAATTGCACCGCATGCGTTTGTACAAGCATGCAGAGTGAGTTGCCCCACAGCTCAAGTCGCTGAATTTGCCACTATCGTCGAGTGTAACAATTGTTAATCTGCTGCGAAGCCCCGAAAATAAAATTAGCGCAAGAAAAAGCAACTCGATATGCCGGCTGGTTGCCGGCTAACAAGGCCTGCCTTGTTGTTGTGCAGATGACTCACACTGACTCCTCCTGTCCCTCAATTCTCTTGTAATTGAGAGATTGGAGCTTGAGAGAAATATAGAGGCTATAGCAGTGCCCGCCCCCCCCCTACCCCCTGCTTCCCTAGGAATCGAGTCGAAAATCTTTCTCATGATTGCCTCCTCGACCAAGCAGCCGCTCCCCCCCGCAACGGCTCCTAACTAGTTAGTTCTCTTCAACACAGGCTCGTTACAGACAGAGGCTGTTGGCTGCGCTTGACAACCCGAGTCTCTTGACGGTGGGCGGTGTCGGGCTTGTGTTATACTTCTTTTCTCTCTCTCTCTTCTTCGCTCTTGTTCCACCTAGATGTTTTCTGCTTTTTTATTCCACTTCCAACTCGAAAATCATCGCTGCCTGCAGGGCTATTGTTGTTGGGGACGGGCCGCCCAGACACAATTCAACGCCCCTTCTCTATATATATGAGGCTTTCTTTTTTTGCTTCGGGGTTGTCAAGCATTGGGGCAAAGGTGACGGACAAAAGCGTCACAAAGATGAACTGGATAAGTTTTGCGCCCAATGAACCCAGGTTAATTGCTGGGTTGCTGCTGCACAATTAACAGAACTGGAGACCATGTATCTATGCGTGCATGCAAGGCTCAGATTCCAAAATACACGCTCTAGCCAGTATAACAGAAACTAGCTTCTTCTCAATAGTTTTGGTTTGGCTGAAAGATGCAACGGAGAAAAAAAACACAAGACAAAAGAATGCCGCACAGCCTGCCTAATAAAACGGACTTAACTTTTCAGCTCTCAATGCTTTGAACCGACCGCGAACAAAGTCACATTACCATCCAACCGTCCATCTTTCTGACTGTCTAATGTACAAATAAATTAATCCTTTTAACTAAAAAAATGTTGTGATAGAACAGAAATAGAATCAAACAGAAAACAGATTGTTGCGCACGCTATGCCACCATGTTAAAAGACCAAGACAGAAAAAGACAACCAGATGGTGCGGCTGAAGAGCAACACGAAAAAAAACGGAACAAAAAGTTTGTAACGGCATAAATACGCAAGCTGGCAAAGAAGACAATAGAATCTATTGAAGGAGCAGGACAGAAAAAATGAGTGTGCTCCTCACGCAGCACCTGTCATTCAGTTTAGCTTTGCCTTTGTCATGCAGTGCGGTAGCAGGAACTCCGCCCCGATGTTTTTTATTTTCCCCACTTTTTTACCTTCCAGAGCTTGACGAGAATCAGAAAATTGCCAGAAGGCACTTCTGATCCTCTGCTGTGGGATTAAAATCTATAATTTTGTTAGCCCTTCTAAAACTGATATTGTGTATCTAACTAGGCAGCCATTCACAAGGCCAACTTCCTGTCTACTAGAAGGAAGTTAATAATGCTAGGAAGTTTGCGCGTTCAGTGGCATTCAATCATTTACGGTTCCTTGAGCCTGTAGATTGATATTGGAGTAAAAAAAATTTTTCAGAACGATAAACTGAGTTTGATCGGTGCTCATGAGCTGGCGGTGTCTTTTGTGATTGTTATGTTCCAAGTCAATCTCTTCCCACTATACTGGCGACAATCTTATACATCTTATACAAGACGCCTACCCAGAGGCCCTATAGCAATGATTGAATGATTGAGCCGCCATAGTCCTGTAGTCTGTGTCTGTCTGTCTACGAGGCATCAAATATTTCACACAGCTATACTGCGTTACCTCAGTTTAAAAAGCGAAGCCACATCGCAGCTGGGGGGGCAGTATATTAATTCCTTAGTTATATTGGAGCTTTATCCAGTCGCACTGCTATTGCTGGCTGCAAATAAAGCTACGATTTTCGCGCTTTAATTCGAATATTATGGTGCGGGGAGCGCGGGTGGAGATTTAACTGTCCAGACGGCTCCATATCAGTAGCTTTCAATTCAGTTCGTATCTGTCGGGATTCGACACTCTTAAAGCTGAAGTGACACAGAATTATAGAAAAAAAGGGAGAAGGGATTTATAGACGCGCCGTGACTCACAAGTGAACGATGAACGGGAACCAGCGCCCTCTCATCCCCTACCCCCGAGGCAATTCGCAGACTTCGGCTGTGTCTGACCTATCTGTGGCAAGCATCTATATTGGGGGTCAGTTTCAAGTTTCGCCCAGAGTGATCGGATATATAATAAGCGGATTTGCGCGCTTCCCTCCGATCGGCTTCATCCCCACCTCGGATCTCGACATAAAAGCCTATCGCTACTTGTTTACTACTGATTGATGCTTCGGGGGGGGGGGCTGTTCCAGTTTTATACGTCTTTGCTGCCGGCTGTTTATTAATATTTGGCGTAAAGGGAGACGGGGATTTTATATGGCAGCTCTTCCGGTCCTTGCGTCACAGCTAGCAGAGTATGATTCTTGTTGGGACGGTCCAAAGCGATCAAGGAGATGAGTGGGGTTAACTAAAAACTGGCAGATTGCTTCTAACTGGATTTTGAGTTGAGGCGGCTGTGATGCTTGCGTTAATATCGCGGGTGTTAGATTGCGATTGTAAAGATTAGGGGGTGTTAATATTGCGGGTGTTAAGATTTAGGGGTGTTAGGATTGGGGGTGTTAAGATTGGGGGTGTTAAGATTGGGGGTGTTACGATTTGGGGGTGTTAGGATTGGGGGTGTTAAGAATGGGGCTGTTAAGATTGGGGGTGCTAAGATTTGGGGGTGTTAGGATTGGGGGTGTTAAGAATGGGGCTGTTAAGATTAGGGCTATTAAGATTGGGGTGTTAAGATTGGGGTGTTACGATTCGGGGTGTTAAGATTGGGGGTGTTAAGATTGGGGGTGTTAGATTGCGGTTGTAAAGATTACGGGGTGTTTATATTTCGGGTGTTTAGATTTGGGGTGTTAGGATTGGGGGTGTTAAGATTGGGGGTGTTAAGATTGGGGGTGTTAAGATTGGGGGTGTTAAGATTGGGGGTGTTAAGATTTAGGGGTGTTAGGATTGGGGGTGTTAGATTGCGGTTGTAAAGATTACGGGTTGTTAATATTTCGGGTGTTTAGATTTGGGGTGTTAGGATTGGGGGTGTTAAGATTGGGGGTGTTAAGATTAGGGGGTGTTAAGATTTAGGGGTGTTAGGATTTAAGTGTTAAGATTGGGGGTATTAAGATTTGGGGGTGTTAGGATTGGGGGTGTTAAGAATATGGGTGTTAAGATTGGGGGTGCTAAGATTGGGGGTGTTAAGATTGGTGGTGTTAAGATTGGGGGGTGTTAAGATTTGGGGGTGTTAGGATTTGGGTGTTAAGATTGGGAGTATTAAGATTTGGGGGTGTTAGGATTGGGGGTGTTAAGATTTGGGGGTGTTAGGATTGGGGTGTTAAGATTGGGGGTGT
Organism: Macrostomum cliftonense; assembly: GCA_950096795.1. Lineage (NCBI taxonomy): Eukaryota > Metazoa > Platyhelminthes > Macrostomidae > Macrostomum > Macrostomum cliftonense. The sequence continues at coordinate 84,426 of CATNEM010000247.1, read as the reverse complement.
TAAGATTGGGGGTATTAAGATTGGGGGTGTTAAGATTTGGGGGTGTTAGGATTGGGGGTGTTAAGAATGGGGCTGTTAAGATTAGGGCTATTAAGATTGGGGTGTTAAGATTGGGGTGTTACGATTCGGGGTGTTAAGATTGGGGGTGTTAAGATTGGGGGTGTTAGATTGCGGTTGTAAAGATTAGGGGGGTGTTAATATTTCGGGTGTTAAGATTTGGGGGTGTTAGGATTGGGGGTGTTAAGATTGGGGGTGTTAAGATTTGGGGGTGTTAAGATTTGGGGGTGTTAGGATTTGGGTGTTAAGATTGGGGGTATTAAGATTGGGGGTGTTAAGATTGGGGGTGTTAAGATTTGGGGGTGTTAGGATTTGGGTGTTAAGATTGGGGGTATTAAGATTTGGGGGTGTTAGGATTGGGGGTGTTAAGAATGGGGGTGTTAGGATTGGGGGTGCTAAGATTGGGGGTGTTAAGATTGGGGGTGCTAAGATTAGGGGTGTTAAGATTGGGGGTGCTAAGATTGGGGGGTGTTAAGATTGGGGGTGTTAAGATTGGGGGTGTTAAGATTGGGGTTGTTAAGATTGGGGCTGTTAAGATTGGGGGTGTTAAGATTGGGGTGTTAAGATTGGGGGTGTTAAGATTGGGGTGTTAAGATTGGGGGTGTTAAGAATGGGGGTGTTAAGATTGGGGGTGCTAAGATTGGGGGTGTTAATATTGCGGGTGTAAAGATTTGGGGGTGTTAGGATTGGGGGCGTTAAGATTGGGGGTGTTAAGATTTGGGGGTGTTAAGATTGTGGTAAAATGAGATTGCCGACTTTGTAATGAATTGAAGAGAGCATTGCAAAATAATTTTCTGTTTGGTAGATTTTTTTCAGCCAATATTAAAACCTTTCGACCAATAAGGTAAAATATTAAGACCTAAAAAATCAATTCTGGTTCCTGCTTCAAGCGCTGAGGCCAAGAAGACCCTTTGCCGAGCCCTGACTGATCAGTGATCTCACTCCCAGCTGGCTAAGATAATCCAACAGGTTATTTCAACAGCTTATCTCCATCTCCGTTAGTCCAATGGACTCTCCAACAAATGTAATTACCTTCCTATCCCCATCTCTGCAGCATCCGGTGGCCTCTTGCACCGTCCCCCATTCTCCGTAGGGAAAAAAACGGCATTTTTACTTGTTGATCATCTCAGCAGACGGCTTCGGGCAGCTGAATTTGCATTTATTTTTCTGCAGTCTCCTGGCTGCCATGGAACCATTTGCATAAATTCTAGTGGGCAACAGATTCTAGATTCTAGGTCGTGTATTATGTCTGGCCCGAAATTCGGAATCGGCTCAAACAGACCGTTTTCGAAAGCGACGCGTTGTCAACTTGTACATCTGAATTGAACGAAATAATTTATTTTGTAGCTCTGTTTGCCAGGATTATTTCAATAGAGTTGCTCATGGTTCTCATGCTCTGTCCACCTCCCCCGCTGCGCACAAAGTAACTGAAGCGATTTTCAAGGAATCAATCGATTTTTTCGGTAGCAAGTTGAAAACAGTTGCTATGTTGAATTAACGTTTTGCTAGCAAATGCTAATGAGAGACAAAAAGGAGAGACGGGCAAAGAGACACTGCAGGACGGCCGATTTAGAAACAAAAACTATGATGCGCTTGTTATTTCCACTGCCTGACAAAGAAATTCTGTTCCTATGGGCTGCTCCGGCATAAAAATATGATCTTTCCCAAGCCCCGCCCTCACTTCTTGCCCCGCCTCTTGAGTATCTCTAGGCGTCTCAAGCTCCCCATCTTCCTCATATCTATATATCTATCTATCTATCTATCTATCTATCTATCTATCTATCTATCTATCTATCTATCTATCTATCTATCTATCTATCTATCTATCTATCTATCTATCTATCTATCTATCTATCTATCTATCTATCTATCTATCTATCTATCTATCTATCTATCTATCTATCTATCTATCTATCTATCTATCTATCTATCTATCTATCTATCTATCTATCTATCTATCTATCTATCTATCTATCTATCTATCTATCTATCTATCTATCTATCTATCTATCTATCTATCTATCTATCTATCTATCTATCTATCTATCTATCTATCTATCTATCTATCTATCTATCTATCTATCTATCTATCTATCTATCTATCTATCTATCTATCTATCTATCTATCTATCTATCTATCTATCTATCTATCTATCTATCTATCTATCTATCTATCTATCTATCTATCTATCTATCTATCTATCTATCTATCTATCTATCTATCTATCTATCTATCTATCTATCTATCTATCTATCTATCTATCTATCTATCTATCTATCTATCTATCTATCTATCTATCTATCTATCTATCTATCTATCTATCTATCTATCTATCTATCTATCTATCTATCTATCTATCTATCTATCTATCTATCTATCTATCTATCTATCTATCTATCTATCTATCTATCTATCTATCTATCTATCTATCTATCTATCTATCTATCTATCTATCTATCTATCTATCTATCTATCTATCTATCTATCTATCTATCTATCTATCTATCTATCGATCGATCTATCTATCTATCTATCTATCTATCTATCTATCTATCTATCTATCTATCTATCTATCTATCTATCTATCTATCTATCTATCTATCTATCTATCTATCTATCTATCTATCTATCTATCTATCTATCTATCTATCTATCTATCTATCTATCTATCTATCTATCTATCTATCTATCTATCTATCTATCTATCTATCTATCTATCTATCTATCTATCTATCTATCGATCATCCATAAAATCTGAGAAGAAAAGATCTATGTATTTAGGCAGCCAGTATTTCTAGGTAGCTCGGTAACATTCAGGGCAGCAGTCTTGAGTCACACTAGTCTATTTTAGGTCAACACTATGCAAGCCGTCTGTCTGCCAGCAAAGAGCAAGCGTCGCAGAATTTTCCGCCAAAAATTTCTTCCGTTCTCGGACCCCGTTTTAGACACCCAGCCAAGCCGAATTGAATCTCGGTACCAGGTCTCTAGCCTTGCAGACAGCTCGAAGTAAGCGGCCATGCGCATTCTATGTGAGCGTGAGGGTGGCAGAGTTTTACAGTTTGGTGCAACAATTGAATCATTTCCCATGCAGCTACTCTAAATACGGGTGGCCGAGCAGAATGCTGCGGAGAGTCACAAAGGCCATGGCTGTGTTCGGGTTCTGTCTCTAGCATCCATCGCAAACTCACTGAGGCTCAGACGGCCGGTTGGAAACAATAACGTTAATATCTATCAGTTTTATTGTTCAATTCTCGGGGCAAATGCAAGTGCCGATAGGACTCAATTGTGCACAGAATATGGTGGAGGGGTGTGGGTTGTGAGCTCTGCTTGTTAGGAGCGCCATCTTTGCCTTTCTCTCTCCTAGCAGAAGAATTGCCACATTGCAAAAACCAATCCAGTTGTTCGACCAATGAAATAGCGATCCACTCCCAGTCTCCATCGGGACCAAACCGGCCACCCCACTCTGCACAGCAAGCTCTATAATGAATGGGTCATGGGTGTAGCTTGGTTCAGAGACCGTCCGTCTGTCTGTCTGTCCGTCTGCCCTTCGCTTTATTACCGCTGACCCAGTCTTCAACTGGGGGGCATATTAAGCCAGGGACACCAACCCCACCTCCACACTAAACCAGCCACTTTAGGCTAAGCGTTTGAAACTTGTAGCCGGCTCTACGTATAATAGATTTTTCTCAATTTACTTTCCGCCTAATTATTCCTATTTAGACTCCTGCAGAGCTTGTCTGCAAGCTTCGTTTTGGCCTGTCTGTCCAGATAGAATACATTTCCTGGCCCGGGTTTTTTTCGAAGAAGAATAACAAAATCAACTGTTTTGAAAAAGAGTAAGTTTATACTGACATTGTCTATTTGTTCACACTTAAGTTTGATTTACAAGCCGTTCGAGCCATAGACGAAAAATAGTCGCAAACTGCCTGAGGACTGGTTGGCCCATAGACTTGCTAGACCTACATTGTACTTTTCTGTGTGCGTTAGAATGTGCGTATGCTGACTGAATCTGTGTGCTACGAGTAAGCAGCCATTTCTGCATCGCATGGTTAGTGAGTGAGTGAGTTGGAGAGAGCTAAACTAGCGTTCACTTGGGAAGTGGCCCCAATTCCTGCCAATTAGTAATTTATTGTGCCATTTTCTTCTCCGACTTATCCCAGGAAGTCTTTCCCCATCTATTTCTTTATCTTATTCTGTGCCCCGTCACACTGATGAGGTGAAGTCTTTCCGCCTCTATAACTGAGTCACCGAAGGACGCTCATAAGAGAGTGAGAGACCGTCTCGGCAGTGATTTGTTTTCGACTTGAAGTTATGTATTGGGTAAGTTAGGGGAAGGAAAAGGCTTTTGCAGTGGCTTCGTCTGGGCCACTAAATTGACTCACGCCTTTCTTTCATTTCTCCCCAATCCTCTTCCCAGTTCACGCTCCGAGGCTGAACTCTTCATCATTTTTCCCCTCTTTTTTTTATTCCCTCCCCTTTCATCCTAGCCCCACCCGTTCCTAACTCATTCTCCCCGGTTCTATAGGCCTCATCTACTCAATCTTCTTCCACTTGAAAATCTGATTTTCCACGAGATGCGTGCGAGCCGGTGGAAGGGTTATAGGGGATTGCTCCCTTAACCGACCCCTAACTCCCAAATCCCCGCGCCTGTGCTGCAGGTCGCTCCTCAATCTTCCTTCCGAAATCCCATCGCCTACGAATTCCCAAATGCCTCGTCCAAAGGCGGAATGCTGACAGGCAGGCAGGATCCGGGAACTTGTGCCATTCGAATTGGAGCCATCCCAAGGCCAGTACAATGCCCTCTTTACGGCCCCATCCACCTTTGTCGACTTACCTACTTAATCCTTCGTTGCTGTTGGAGAGAAAATGGGAAACTCAATTATAAGTAAAACTGTTTTGCGTTGACAATTTTGTATCCATTTAATTTGAGCAGTCTTGTTGGAATTTAGGAAATCCCAAATCCCGTTGGACACGAAATTAAGCTTGGCTTCATTTCTCCAAGGAAAAAAACCGTGTAAACTAAAGGATGTCGCTTTTCCCAAGTTGTTCACTTTTTGCTTTGGCTTGAAACAAGAATACCAATAGCAGAGTTGTTGCATAAATTATGATAATGCGTGTTGCCGCTGTGAAAGAAAGGAACAGACATGACTGATGATGGCTTCATAGAGCTACCAGTAAGATCTTCTCAGTTGCGTGCACTTACTGAAGCTGCCGCTTGCTTGCTTGCTTTGGGGGGATGGGAATTCTCTCTCTCTCTCTCTCTCTCTCTCTCTCTCTCTCTCTCTCTCTCTCTCTCTCTCTCTCTCTCTCTCTCTCTCTCTCTAACTCGCCCGTAATCTGGCTCCATTCCACTGGAGTTGAGTTTGTTTGCTTCCCGGCACCCCGCAACTGCCAGCCAGTCTTTGCTCTGCTCTTCTTCTTCTTGCCTCTCTATCTGTGTCGGCCTGCGAGCCAACATGAAATTAGTTAGAGTAGCCAATATATCACTCACTGCACCCCGGTATAGTCAAGCCCACACACTGCTCACTCTCCGGCGTCTGAAAGCATATTATTACTGACACTAATCTGGCAGTGCAATTGCAGTGCCACTGGCTTTAATGTATTGAGGATTTTTTTACCGCCATCCAGCTCTCCGTTGTGGCTATGGCTGGGGAAAAACTTCCCCTCAGCTTTGGAATTACCGACTCTAGAGCACATCTCCCCAACCGCGTCAGTCAGCCAGTCAGCCAGTCAGTCATTCGGTCCCTGGCATTCTAATTAATCGCTCGAAATGCCCTCCTGTTTCCCAGTTCCCCTCTTGATCTTTTTATTACCAAGTGGGCATCATACCGGACTGGGAGAGTTACTGATTGCTGCACGGCCGGAGAGATGATTAGTTTTTTTTCGGCCTCACACAAACTTTGATCGGCCGGTTGCCTGAGAGATGACCTCTGCATGAGATCAAACAAATCCCCATCTATTCAAATAGAACGAAAGAAAAACATTTTGCTATGAGCTCTACGCCTGAGATGGAAATTTATCAAAAATCTTCTTCAGACGCGACAGTGAATAATGTGAATTTTCTATAGAAAGTGAAACTAACAGTATATACTCCCGGGAGTTTAGGTTGCTGCTGCTTCTTATTCCTTACCCTCCGCTTCCTTGCTGCGGCTTTATCCGGCAGAATTTAGGCTTAGAGCCTAGGTGACAGCTAATCTAGATTTTCTGCTATGCTGGAAAGCTAATTTGTATCATTGCTCAGCAAGCCAGCCAGCAGAGGAGCGAGCCCTTTGCCCCAGCCGGTTTCCTTATTCTCCTTATTCCGATCTATTCAACACTTATCTTCTCACGCCTGTCCCTTCCCATAGGTCAGTAGCTAACCAGGGTCCAGCTGTTGCGATTTCAATCTTAAAGAAGGCAAAGCGCGACTTTGACTCGCAACTGGGTGTACTATAAGCTAGCAACCTATGCTCAGCATTTTGTACCTTTCCTTTCCAGGCTAACCCATCAGATCGAGCTGCTGCAAAATGAGCCGCCGTTGGCAGCTGACGCCGACTGCTCCAATCCCTCACGTACTGCTGCTGCTCCTCATACTGAGCGTCAGCAGCTCCCTTGCCAACATAGTCAACTGCGGCGTGTGCGTCTGCGACCGGTTCACGCTCACTTGCGACTTTGACTCGGCTAGGGACCGGCTGAAAGGCGACATTCATCTAGGGAAGCTGATCCCCTCCCGGGCTGAGCTGGAGGCTCTAAGCCTGCAGTCAAGCAGCTTCGAAGAATTGTATGTCAACTGCAAGAACACTCCGTTGATGTCGGCGCAGCGACTCAGCCGCCAGCTGCTCGCCCACTTCTCCAGCTTGAAGAAGGTTATCATAGTGCGCTGCGACCTGCAGACGATCGACGCCGACGCTTTGCAATCTCTCAGCCGACTGGAGGAGTTCGACGCCAGCGACAACAATCTGCGCCAGCTGCCAGCCGGAATGTTCGGCCGGCTATCGATGAAGCAGGTGAAGCTGAGTGAGAATCGGCAACTCCAGTTGAACAACTCGCTGGCATTCGAAGGCGTGACACTCCGACAGCTCATCCTGTCCAAGTGCCGACTTACCGAGTTTCCAATCGATGCACTCCTGAAAATCAACGGTTTGAAGGAGCTGACGCTGTCCGAGAACGACATCACCCTGGTGCCTCGGACTGCTCAGCAGCTGGTCAGCAAGCTGACTGTCTTCTACCTGGACGGCAATCCGTTGGCCTGCACGTGCGCGAACCGATGGCTACGCGAGTCGGTGAACTGGGACCTGGTGTCACCGGCCGCCATGCGGGTGAGCAACTGATCTCTGGCGTGTGACTTGCGCCCGTGGGAACCGAAAAGATGCTACAACTGAGCTCTCAACTTTTTGACGCTCTGGTACCAATAAAAACTCTCGAAGACCGCCCTTAGCAAAGTCTGATGGACCCAGAAATTGGACGCGAAGCCGCTTAGGTTTTTTATAGAGTGAGGAACAGAAAGCTCAGCGGGGGACTCAGGGTGCTTATCCGACCTCCCTAGCAGCTTCAAGGATTTCGCTTGTGTGTGTGTGTTTTTTCCCCACCAATTTCACCTTCTTTGTTCGGGCTCTTAGGTTGAGCTTCATCATCAGCTCTCAGGCTTTTTTAGTCCAGATTCCGGGACACAGTGTGCGCTTAGTTAGTTGGAACTGAAGCGTTTCACCCTCCGTGAAGGTCTGGAGATGGGTTTCTATGAAAACCATGTAGCTAATAAGAGACGAATTTTGTTCTCCTCGATTTCCAGAAGCCGAAGCTGCCCACCTGCAAGTCGCCGTTCAACCTGATGGACATTGAGCTGACCAAAATCGAACCGTCGCGTTTTCTGTGCCCGCCGCCTCGCATTTCCAGCATCGACCTTCAGCTAGGCCAGGAGTCGGCCAGCCTCGCCTGTCTAGCCGAACCGCGCGAGGACGACAGCCCGCTGGACTGGTTCCTCGGCGCCGGCGCCCTGCCAGTCAGCAGCGGCCTCAGCCTGCAACGCCTGGTTCGCCGTTTGGCTGGCCAGGACAGCCAGCGGCTGGCCGTCCGCGTGGCCGATTCCGCCGGTCAGTCCGCGCAGCTCAACCTCACCATCATCTGGCCGCCGCCTCCGCCGCCGCCGCAGCCGCTGCAGACCCAGCCGCCGCTGCCGACGCTGCCCCTGCCGGGCGAGGTGCCAAACCCAGGCGGCGAGGCGGCCATACCGGAGAAGCCGACCGGGGGGCAGCGCAGGCGGCTCCGACAACAGCAAGCAGTTCACCCTGCTGGAGATGATTATCGCCGTGATTGGCACCTTCATGTCCACCAGTCTGATATTCCTGCTGTCCTGTCAGTTCGTCCGCTGGTACAAGCGGCGCGACAAGAAACTGTGGGCGACCTACGTTAGCCATCATCAGCACCAGCTGCCGCTGCCCCAGCAGCTTCACCAGCCCCTGCCGCAGCACCCGCACCAGGCCTATTCGGCCACGTACAGCTACAATGCGCATCAGGCGTCGTCGCACGAGTACGACGTGCCGCGCATTGATCAGCCCTGCCTGCCGAAACCGCCGCCGCCGCCCTCGCAGACTCTGCCACCGGGCATGGGTGGCGGCGGTGGTGGCGGCGGCGGCGGCGCCGGCAGCGGCTGCGGCGGCAGCAGTATGAGCAGCAGCGACCGCGAGTTCTTGGACTTCAATAATCCCAGATTAATGTACAATGTCTGACGCATTGAGCGCGCAAGTTCCAAACCTGATTATTGATAAGCTGTATTCATTCAGAGGTGATCTCCAGTTTAGCTTTCTGTAATGTGTAGATTCGCGAACTCATATTGCCATTGTTAGCCTAAAAATCGTTGCTACATTTTCATATTACTGTAATAGATCCGCCCTTCCTCGGGGCGGCATCTCCCGAGGCTCATCGGTTATTTTTCTCCAAGTGGCAGAGTCTCTCGCTCCAAAAAAAATTGCCTTCCCACAGAATTAGTCTACGTATCTCCAGCACCCCGCACGGCACCCACCCCCCTCCTGCGTTGGGATGACGGGAGAAAGGAAACAAAAATGTTTCCAGCCTCGCAGCCAGCGCCAGATAAGAATCAGCTGGTCCAGGCCTGCATGGAGAGAGCCGATCCCGTGGAGAAGCTGCACAGACAGGCAGAGACTGGTTATTCAGTCTAACAAGAGCCCCATCAATTCATGCATCTTTAATGATCTTCTTTCTGGGTGCCTCTCACTTTTCCCGTCGCAGCTATTGGGATCCCATCAGCAGCGTAGATTGGAACAAAGACCATAATAAGTTAGTCTCTGTTCCCGCAACGGTTTTAAACAGGTTGATTGACTGCTAGGGGGTCCAGGGATCTTGGCGCGGGTGGTGACTCCTGCAGTAAGTTTTCTTTTTTCATTCTAGCTATGCTTTGTCTGAAACAGTTGGCTTGCCCGATTCTTGCTTCTATAAATAGTTGCGTTCCTTTGCTCGCGCATATAATGATTTCTTAGAAAGAAAATAATGCCGTTTGTTATTTTTCACTGTCTTTTTAGATATTCGATGTGTATGAGGGCCTCCTGTGAATGGAGCCCCGGACTACCCTCAAAGCGCTTTCACTTTAACGATTTGATTTTCTGATGTGTTTTTCACGTGGCTCATCAGTGCGCTGCTTCTGTTGGTTTATCCTGTCTCGAATAATTTATTCGCTGCGTGAAACTTCCCCTACCTTAACCCTATGAAGTATTGCTTTATCCAATCGCTCCTCCTGATAGTTTGTCTCGGACTGCAGTGGCGAAGTTTTTATTCGAAATCAATTCAGCTGTCCATTTTCTGTCTTGCCTAAAAAGAGAATTTTGTTACTTTCAACCCGTTGGGGCCCCCAGCCTCCGCCCTGTTGTTTCAACGCAAGTTTTGTATTTTGATGATAACAACTTGTAAACAGAACGTCTGTAATTAAGTCTGTTTGTTAAAACTGTGGCTTAGAAACTTCTGTTAGTTGCAAATTGACGTTGTACAGAAAAATTTATCGTTAAGCAAGAAAGTATTCCTGTCACAGTAGCTGCGTCAGATGTTTGACATTATGAATTATTCACGCGTCACTTCGCTTACTGTGTTTGTTTTTTTACAAGATTAAATTAAACTTAGGTAAGCTAAAACTACTATATCAGACACTGCACATCATTCACTGCGAAGTAACCTAAACAGTGCGTAGATTGTGGCTTGCGAGGTTAGTACAGCTAATAACCCTTGGCTACTGTAGATTGTCGGCTGCGAAGTGAGTTGATTCAGTAACAATTGGCTACTGTAGATTGTGGGCTGCGAAGTGAGTTGATTCAGTAACATTTGGCTACTGTAGATTGTGGGCTGCGAAGTGAGTTGATTCAGTAACATTTAGCTACTGTAGATTGTGGGCTGCGGAGTGAGTTGATTCAGTAACATTTGGCTACTGTAGATTGTGGGCTGCGAAGTGAGTTGATTCAGTAACATTTGGCTACTGTAGATTGTGGGCTGCGAAGTGAGTTGATTCAGTAACAATTGGCTACTGTAGATTGTAGGCTGCGAAGTGAGTTGATTCAGTAACATTTGGCTACTGTAGATTGTGGGCTGCGGAGTGAGTTGATTCAGTAACCCTTGGCTACTGTAGATTGTGGGCTGCGAAGTGAGTTGATTCAGTAACATTTGGCTACTGTAGATTGTGGGCTGCGAAGTGAGTTGATTCAGTAACATTTGGCTACTGTAGATTGTGGGCTGCGAAGTGAGTTGATTCAGTAACATTTGGCTACTGTAGATTGTAGGCTGCGAAGTGAGTTGATTCAGTAACATTTGGCTACTGTAGATTGTGGGCTGCGGAGTGAGTTGATTCAGTAACATTTGGCTACTGTAGATTGTGGGCTGCGGAGTGAGTTGATTCAGTAACATTTGGCTACTGTAGATTGTGGGCTGCGAAGTGAGTTGATTCGGTAACCCTTGGCTACTGTAGATTGTCGGCTGCGAAGTGAGTTGATTCAGTAACCCTTGGCTACTGTAGATTGTGGGCCGCGAAGTGAGTTGATTCAGTAACATTTGGCTACTGTAGATTGTGGGCTGCGAAGTGAGTTGATTCAGTAACATTTGGCTACTGTAGATTGTGGGCTGCGAAGTGAGTTGATTCAGTAACCCTTGGCTACTGTAGATTGTAGGCTGCGAAGTGAGTTGATTCAGTAACATTTGGCTACTGTAGATTGTGGGCTGCGGAGTGAGTTGATTCAGTAACATTTGGCTACTGTAGATTGTGGGCCGCGAAGCGAGTTGATTCAGTAACAATTGGCTACTGTAGATTGTGGGCTGCGAAGTGAGTTGATTCAGTAACATTTGGCTACTGTAGATTGTGGGCTGCGAAGTGAGTTGATTCAGTAACAATTGGCTACTGTAGATTGTGGGCCGCGAAGCGAGTTGATTCAGTAACAATTGGCTACTGTAGATTGTGGGCTGCGAAGTGAGTTGATTCAGTAACAATTGGCTACTGTAGATTGTGGGCTGCGAAGTGAGTTGATTCAGTAACCCTTGGCTACTGTAGATTGTGGGCCGCGAAGTGAGTTGATTCAGTAACCCTTGGCTACTGTAGATTGTGGGCTGCGAAGTGAGTTGATTCAGTAACAATTGGCTACTGTAGATTGTGGGCCGCGAAGTGAGTTGATTCGGTAACCCTTGGCTACTGTAGATTGTGGGCTGCGAAGTGAGTTGATTCAGTAACATTTGGCTACTGTAGATTGTGGGCTGCGAAGTGAGTTGATTCAGTAACAATTGGCTACTGTAGATTGTGGGCCGCGAAGTGAGTTGATTCAGTAACATTTGGCTACTGTAGATTGTGAGCTGCGAAGGCTTCGGGTTCCACATTAAGATATATTTTATCTGATCATTGTAAATTCTCATCCGAAGTATTGATTCAAGTTTTATCGGTAAAGGTAACACCATGAATGCTAAATAACATACTGTCGTCCAAATTCCAAGTACTTTCTTTGGTAAGTTGACAGTGACACAGTCCAACAAATTTGGTTTTTTGGATAGTACGGACAATGTAATGGTCCCAGATTGAAACCAAATTCCCCCTGTTATCCAACTTCTGCTTCTTCTAATCCAGCAGTCCGATCTGGAATGCCAAGCCAGACTATTTTTCACATTAATCTTGCAAGACCTTTTTGACGCTTTATCACCTAGACATCCTTTCTTTGAATCCCACTTTTTTAACGGGCAGTTTAAGCGGCAACTACCTTCCTTCCATGTAGCTCACAGACGGCTGAAGCAGACGCGTCAGCTGCTTTGGTGATGGAACTGGGCCGCAAATTAGATTCGATCGAGGAGACTTTCCGACATTGCTACGAATTCAAAAGGTAGAAAGAGAAGGGGAATGGGCGGACAGAAGCAGGGATGCGATTTTACGGCGTCAGGGATGTAGGAAGTCAAGCCTTTAAGCGACAGGCCGTTTTGCATTCCTATCGAGTCGCTCTTTTCTTGCATTTGCAAATTCGTGACTCGAGCAAAGGAAAAGGCGTAGCAAAGGCTAGTAAAAAATCCAGACAAGAACTCGAGTGCAGGCCTCTTCTTTTTTCCTCACAAGAACAAAGGGAGCACCGACTAGGCTGAGCCAGAGCTCATCGGTCAGGCAAGTCAATTAACGAGCGATCGCTTGGTTGAATACGAAATGCTCGTATTGAATGCCAATGTCCTCGGTAACCACCTGGAAAATAGGATCGCCGAAGATTGGCGTGTAGACATTGCACCCGGCTGGCTAGATCATTGAGACTAGCCTGCCCATGCCTTGAAGCCTGCTTTCCGTTTTTTTTGTTGTTCAAAAATCTGTTTGCAACATCTGATTTATAGAGGCGACCGGGGATGTTTTGACAGGCGGGAGACGCGCCCCCACCCCCCTCCCCTATTCCATGCACGCACGACATACAGACGAGCTTGGCGGCTGTAGCGGAGGTTAAGACATTCCCTTCTCCTCTTAATTTTTTATGTATTTCAGGTGGCAGGCCCAATAGATTACGTAATAGATCTGCTCCACCCACTGCCTCATCTCGTAGCAGTGAGTCTGACCCGAGACGGCGCTTCAAATTGGCTATTAGAAGGCTTGAGAGCGTCTAGGAGTGGGGAATTGGCTTAGTGAAACTCCCTTATATCCACCCCGACTGCTTGCTTATCTAAGAATATCCCCTCCCTATGGGAGAAAGCGGGGCAGTTTTCTTATTCAGTAACATTTGGCTACTGTAGATTGTGGGCTGCGAAGTGAGTTGATTCAGTAACATTTGGCTACTGTAGATTGTGGGCTGCGAAGTGAGTTGATTCAGTAACAATTGGCTACTGTAGATTGTGGGCTGCGAAGTGAGTTGATTCAGTAACATTTGGCTACTGTAGATTGTGGGCTGCGAAGTGAGTTGATTCAGTAACATTTGGCTACAGTAGATTGTGGGCCGCAAAGTGAGTTGATTCAGTAACAATTGGCTACTGTAGATTGTGGGCTGCGAAGTGAGTTGATTCAGTAACCCTTGGCTACTGTAGATTGTCGGCTGCGAAGTGAGTTGATTCAGTAACCCTTGGCTACTGTAGATTGTGGGCCGCGAAGTGAGTTGATTCAGTAACATTTGGCTACTGTAGATTGTGGGCTGCGAAGTGAGTTGATTCAGTAACATTTGGCTACTGTAGATTGTGGGCCGCGAAGTGAGTTGATTCAGTAACCCTTGGCTACTGTAGATTGTAGGCTGCGAAGTGAGTTGATTCAGTAACATTTGGCTACTGTAGATTGTGGGCTGCGGAGTGAGTTGATTCAGTAACATTTGGCTACTGTAGATTGTGGGCCGCGAAGTGAGTTGATTCAGTAACATTTGGCTACTGTAGATTGTGGGCTGCGAAGTGAGTTGATTCAGTAACATTTGGCTACTGTAGATTGTGGGCCGCGAAGTGAGTTGATTCAGTAACCCTTGGCTACTGTAGATTGTAGGCTGCGAAGTGAGTTGATTCAGTAACATTTGGCTACTGTAGATTGTGGGCTGCGAAGTGAGTTGATTCAGTAACAATTGGCTACTGTAGATTGTGGGCCGCGAAGTGAGTTGATTCAGTAACATTTGGCTACTGTAGATTGTGGGCCGCGAAGTGAGTTGATTCGGTAACCCTTGGCTACTGTAGATTGTGGGCTGCGAAGTGAGTTGATTCAGTAACATTTGGCTACTGTAGATTGTGGGCTGCGGAGTGAGTTGATTCAGTAACATTTGGCTACTGTAGATTGTGGGCTGCGAAGTGAGTTGATTCAGTAACCCTTGGCTACTGTAGATTGTCGGCTGCGAAGTGAGTTGATTCAGTAACCCTTGGCTACTGTAGATTGTGGGCCGCGAAGTGAGTTGATTCAGTAACATTTGGCTACTGTAGATTGTGGGCTGCGAAGTGAGTTGATTCAGTAACATTTGGCTACTGTAGATTGTGGGCCGCGAAGTGAGTTGATTCAGTAACCCTTGGCTACTGTAGATTGTAGGCTGCGAAGTGAGTTGATTCAGTAACATTTGGCTACTGTAGATTGTGGGCTGCGGAGTGAGTTGATTCAGTAACATTTGGCTACTGTAGATTGTGGGCTGCGAAGTGAGTTGATTCAGTAACCCTTGGCTACTGTAGATTGTGGGCTGCGAAGTGAGTTGATTCAGTAACCCTTGGCTACTGTAGATTGTGGGCCGCGAAGTGAGTTGATTCAGTAACATTTGGCTACTGTAGATTGTGGGCTGCGAAGTGAGTTGATTCAGTAACATTTGGCTACTGTAGATTGTGGGCTGCGAAGTGAGTTGATTCAGTAACCCTTGGCTACTGTAGATTGTAGGCTGCGAAGTGAGTTGATTCAGTAACATTTGGCTACTGTAGATTGTGGGCTGCGGAGTGAGTTGATTCAGTAACATTTGGCTACTGTAGATTGTGGGCCGCGAAGCGAGTTGATTCAGTAACAATTGGCTACTGTAGATTGTGGGCTGCGAAGTGAGTTGATTCAGTAACATTTGGCTACTGTAGATTGTGGGCTGCGAAGTGAGTTGATTCAGTAACAATTGGCTACTGTAGATTGTGGGCCGCGAAGCGAGTTGATTCAGTAACAATTGGCTACTGTAGATTGTGGGCTGCGAAGTGAGTTGATTCAGTAACAATTGGCTACTGTAGATTGTGGGCCGCGAAGTGAGTTGATTCAGTAACCCTTGGCTACTGTAGATTGTGGGCTGCGAAGTGAGTTGATTCAGTAACAATTGGCTACTGTAGATTGTGGGCCGCGAAGTGAGTTGATTCGGTAACCCTTGGCTACTGTAGATTGTGGGCTGCGAAGTGAGTTGATTCAGTAACATTTGGCTACTGTAGATTGTGGGCTGCGAAGTGAGTTGATTCAGTAACAATTGGCTACTGTAGATTGTGGGCCGCGAAGTGAGTTGATTCAGTAACATTTGGCTACTGTAGATTGTGAGCTGCGAAGGCTTCGGGTTCCACATTAAGATATATTTTATCTGATCATTGTAAATTCTCATCCGAAGTATTGATTCAAGTTTTATCGGTAAAGGTAACACCATGAATGCTAAATAACATACTGTCGTCCAAATTCCAAGTACTTTCTTTGGTAAGTTGACAGTGACACAGTCCAACAAATTTGGTTTTTTGGATAGTACGGACAATGTAATGGTCCCAGATTGAAACCAAATTCCCCCTGTTATCCAACTTCTGCTTCTTCTAATCCAGCAGTCCGATCTGGAATGCCAAGCCAGACTATTTTACACATTAATCTTGCAAGACCTTCTTGACGCTTTATCACCTAGACATCCTTTCTTTGAATCCCACTTTTTTAACGGGCAGTTTAAGCGGCAACTACCTTCCTTCCATGTAGCTCACAGACGGCTGAAGCAGACGCGTCAGCTGCTTTGGTGATGGAACTGGGCCGCAAATTAGATTCGATCGAGGAGACTTTCCGACATTGCTACGAATTCAAAAGGTAGAAAGAGAAGGGGAATGGGCGGACAGAAGCAGGGATGCGATTTTACGGCGTCAGGGATGTAGGAAGTCAAGCCTTTAAGCGACAGGCCGTTTTGCATTCCTATCGAGTCGCTCTTTTCTTGCATTTGCAAATTCGTGACTCGAGCAAAGGAAAAGGCGTAGCAAAGGCTAGTAAAAAAATCCAGACAAGAACTCGAGTGCAGGCCTCTTCTTTTTTCCTCACAAGAACAAAGGGAGCACCGACTAGGCTGAGCCAGAGCTCATCGGTCAGGCAAGTCAATTAACGAGCGATCGGTTGGTTGAATACGAAATGCTCGTATTGAATGCCAATGTCCTCGGTAACCACCTGGAAAATAGGATCGCCGAAGATTGGCGTGTAGACATTGCACCCGGCTGGCTAGATCATTGAGACTAGCCTGCCCATGCCTTGAAGCCTGCTTTCCGTTTTTTTTGTTGTTCAAAAATCTGTTTGCAACATCTGATTTATAGAGGCGACCGGGGATGTTTTGACAGGCGGGAGACGCGCCCCCACCCCCCTCCCCTATTCCATGCACGCACGACATACAGACGAGCTTGGCGGCTGTAGCGGAGGTTAAGACATTCCCTTCTCCTCTTAATTTTTTATGTATTTCAGGTGGCAGGCCCAATAGATTACGTAATAGATCTGCTCCACCCACTGCCTCATCTCGTAGCAGTGAGTCTGACCCGAGACGGCGCTTCAAATTGGCTATTAGAAGGCTTGAGAGCGTCTAGGAGTGGGGAATTGGCTTAGTGAAACTCCCTTATATCCACCCCGACTGCTTGCTTATCTAAGAATATCCCCTCCCTATGGGAGAAAGCGGGGCAGTTTTCAAGACTCAGATCGATAGAGATGGAGTGGGTAGCGTTGCTCTGGGCCGGACCGCGAGATATCAATAAAGTCGGCGGCGGTTAATTTATTGAAGCCGCCACTGAAGAAGAAGGCAGGGGGGTTGTTAGCCTCAATAAAAAAATAATTTTTGCCTTAGGAGGAAGAGCGCCTGCAGATTAGGTCTTTGTTCAGGTGAGGCGCGGGGCTATTCGAGCGGGGAATTATCGATTTCGCACAGATTTTCACCTCCAGTGCAGCGGATAAGGAAAAGGCCAATAAAAGATTATGCCAGGCCCTGCTGACTCCAAGGGGGAAGTTGCCATTATAAAAATCTGGGATTACGCGCAAGGGAGGGGGAAAAGCTGTGAGAGGTGATACGACCCCAAAATACTGATGAGGCTATCAGGAGGCTGGCTATTTTCTGGAGTGGGATTCAAGGTGGTGGCATCGAAAAGTGAATCCCTATCATCTATCCTTTCACACTCTCTCCCTTACCAACCAGCCCGCGGAGGCGGTTTGGCGTGCAGAATCGCCCCGTCTGGGCGTGTTTTCGGTGCAGTAGCCGGCCTGAAAATCTGGCCGTCGCGGCTCCACCGCTGGTTACCAGCCCGACAGCCACGCGAGTGCGCCAAGTTTCAAGATATAAAAATCTTTCTTACCACCGCCCACTTTCTTCAAGGTATCGGCTTCCATTCTTTGCGGCTATTGCCCTTTCCTTTTTCTTCTTCTTCTTTTGCCAGTCTGACGGGCCCAGAACCGGCCACGCTAATGGGATCGCCAGAAGCCTGGGCTGCGGAATGCCCGGGAGTTCCAACCGGAGCAGTTGATGCAAAATTCTTTTACGGGCTTCGGTGGGGGAGCGGACCGCCAGCTAAAGCGGATTTCCGATTCCAATAGGGAACATGGATCATGGTTGTCTGCCTTCCTTCTTCCAGGCATTGCTTAAAATACTTTTTTTGAAAGCTTCTGCTGGACTCTTTGGCTATCAAGCTGCCTGAAGTACACTGTCAGCGTATGTTGTTGTGTCTGCAGATGTACGTAGCAACAGACCGACCTCAAGGTGCGAGTCAAGTCTCAATTGACGTGTTCCCGGCCCGATTTCTTAATTATTTGCTTATTTGAATCCTTCTTGCTGAGAGCCATGTTCTGTATTCTCGTCTACTACGATTGTTTCTAGGTGATTATTGACAGATCGGAATCCTCATCATGGGAATAAAGACATGCCTTTCAAAGACTGACTCGCTAAATTAATAGCCTAACGGATAACCGTAAAGTTATTTCTGTTACGTCATTCATTAATGTGGAACTGTTTTTTTTCAAATGAAGCTTGCCAGAGACAAAGTGGCTTTCTTCAGACAAAGTGACTTGCAATTATTTGCTTTACCAGACTGAATGCAGATATCTGTAGCATTTTTTTCACAAATACCTTCACCGTATCCCATATCGTCCGCGTAGCAACACAGATTCATAAAGACGCTCTCGGAGTGTTGTTTCGTCAAGAAGGAATGATAACTAACCAAGAAGATTGTTCCCCGAACCCAACTGTCCAGCAGCAGGTAGTCAGTGATTCATGACTCTTCCGCTTTCTTTTACTATCTGCAACCTCTTGGCTGCCTGCTCCCATGAGATTGGAACAGGTGATGAAACCGCCTGCAATATATCTTCCAGATTGGTTGCAGCTTCCTTACCGAATCTAGTTGGTTTCATTCACAGCTTCCTCCGCAAGATAGATAGTAGATAATGAACGGAGAAGGGCCGGTCAGAATGTGCTGTTGGCTTAACCTAGTAGCACCAGGCATTAGACAGAGAGTGCTGTGTCGAGTCAGGGCCAAGCCAGAATCCCAAATATGATGAATACGAGTTGAAGCGGAGATCAAAACGATTGATAGACAATCCGATTGCGTTTTTTGGCTAATCGAGCTCATTCATTGTGTGCAGGAAAATAGGCCCCAATCATCGTGTTGCAGCAGGTTTTCATTTCTGCCCCGTGTGCTTTTAGTTTTATTTGGCGATTGTAAGCACAGACATATCAGCTTTAGTCGGAAAAGAACTCTTTCTCTCTGGCTTTAGTCGGAAAGTCAGTTAGCTAGCCATACTCAGACAAACGCAGAAGATACAGTTTTTTTCACGATACATCATGTCAGAGAAACAACAACGAACTAATCAATGTGAAATGTACTTCCTTCTAGTCACTTCATCTCTCTTGATGACAATTATTTCAATATATTCAGATGCTTTAGGAGGCAGGGTCCCCTTCCATTGCATACTCACATTGTTTTGACATAAATTATGTTAATATTGGAATGCATTTTTTTTTGCCCGGAGAAAACAAATCTTCCTCCAAATCAAATCTCCTGGGATTTTGATGAAGAGAAAAATACGGAGAAGCTGGGGGAAGGGTGGCGAGGTCAGGAGCAGGGTTCCGCATCGGTGCTGCCGCTGCTGCTGCTGCTGCGTCCTGACTGATAAGAGAAGGTCGACAGGGCAAGGCCTCGACCGCGCGAGTCCGAAATCGATCTAGCCGAGATCGAGAAAACGAACTGTTTTTGCTGTTTTGCTGCTTTGAAATTGTAGCCCCTGACCAGAGAGCAGGACCTGACCAGAACTAGCTAATCCTGGTTGCCTCAACTGGCTCTGTTTTTCAACTTTTATTGTTGCAAAACAATAGAATGTGCGGTTAATCCTCGGACTAATCTTCTACTAATCTGAGATCCAGCGGGTTGGTAGGAGCAGCAGAGGATTACGGAGCCGAAATCTATTGCTTAAGTTGTCTGTTTTATTAGAAGCTTTGTTCTCTTCTTGCCAGTTCAAATTATTCTTGTCGCTCTCTTCAGATTTTTGTTTCATTCGGGGAGTCCAAGTGAGCTGCTCAGGAAATGGCCTGCCACGTGTTTTCAAGGAAGCATGGGAAAAATTGGGAGAATCAGGGGGTTTCCGGGCCCTCGGATGGCTGACGGCTGAGTCACTTTCCGGCAATAATTGGTGGCATCGTTGTCTTCTCCTTGCTCCTGTCTCACCAACTCTTCTGATTACTGTTTCATGCTTTCACTTGACACAGTTTGCTCCAGCCATTGCTTTCAGTTTTTATCTTTCACTCATGTTTTCAATTTTAGTGTCAAATTAGTTCAGGTGAGCTGAACACATCCGAAAGCAGAGGCTGAACAATATTGTGGCTTAGCTTCCGGCTAGGCAAATAAGCGATGACTAAACTAGCGGTGAAGCTCGCTGCAACACAAGATTTGTTGACTGCTAATTTTAACTTTTTGGTCCCAATATGAATTAGCTACCTTCTTTCAATAAACAGGCTTCCATTCTAAGCCAGGAGACACATAAATTAATTAAATTAATTCATTGAGACACAGTAGACCTGAAACAAATTAATAAATAATGAATATTTCATGCTATTTGTTATAATACTGCCAAGCCTTCTCGCCCCAAAGCAGTGCCACCAAACTCGACTCGCATTTTAGCAAAGCAGCCCAGCTGCCCGACTGCCTCATCAGCGGGCTATTCTGTTCCCTAAATCCCTAATACGCTCGGACAGTAGGAGAACCGGCAGAGTCCTATTGGAAAGAAAATAAATTGAGTAATTTCGCAGCTTGTCAAACCCCTCCGAGTCTAATTTGGGTCTCGGAGTCAGGGAGATTGAGTCAGAGAAGCTGATGGATGCCCTGTCCTCATCGCAATTCATGACGGATTTGGCTGGACCCCAAACCCCCCAAGCAAGCCAACGATTTGAAATTATCCCATTCAAATCCCCATCCGCCTCCTTTTCCTCTCAGTCTTTCCTTTTGTTGCCGAAAGATTTTTCTCCTTTCCATTTTCGTCTCGCCGATTCGGGAGTAAAGGATGACGCAACACACTTTGTAGTAGCAATAACGCATTAATGATAAGCCAGTAGTTTTGGTCAGCAGACTTCCGCATTCCCAAGGGAATTTGCCTAACCTAGTTATATAGAATAGCAGAGAATTTCCTCCATCTCTTTTGCAATGCTGATTGCTGCGGGAGGTGATTTCTAGTTCTCACTCAGGGCTCCAAAGATTATGAAGATTCTTTAATCAAAATATGCGAAAAGAAGGCAAATATTTGAGTGTTGTGCTACTGGGAGTTTTAAAAAAATGAGGTAAAATAACAAAACACAGCGGCGGTACACGGAGATTGAGGGCGTGACGGACAAAGTTGTTACCACTCCCCCGCCCAGGCACAACAGGCACAAGAAAGCAAAGTCAGGAAGCAAATCGAGGAAAAGATGATCTTCTATCGCACTAGTATAAGGAGGGGCCAAGGTTTTCAGCCATGCAGCAAGTTTGCAAGGGGGGATGGATGCGTTCAGACTGTTGAAGACTCTGGCGCTAGCCCCCCGTCAGCTGTCACGAGGCGCTCCGCAGCTTCCTTGACAATTCCGGACCAGCTGCCGCCCTGGAAACTTCAAGCGGCATCTTTTCGGAGCCAACCCAATACCCTGCTGCATATTGGGTTAAAGTCAAGGTCAGACAGACGGGATTTCAGGCCAAGCCAAGGACTTCTAATCTTTAGATGAGGATCTGGACTTGTATGTAATCCCACGGTCTGTTGTAAGCAGTTAAAAATTAGTTAGATTTCAGCTGAGGTGATCGTTCTGCTTCATTTATTTTATTTGGACTTTGTTTTTTTTCGAAGTCGTCTCGCTTTTCAGACTTTCTTAAGTCCGATAGCCCTCTATTCAGAAGTCCTGGACAAGACTCGAACATCAAGCAAGCCCACAGAAGGATAGGTTAGTGTTTGCCCACAAAGTTTTCGCACTTACATTTTGTCAGGGGCCCAAAGCCATGAAAATCGCATGTATTATAAAGACGATGCTGATAGCGTGCTGGTTGCGTGACTTTCCCTGTTGACACGAACCCGAGCGGTTCATGGCAGTTGAAACCCGACTAGTGTTCCTGTCTGTCTTCAACCAGATTTGATCTTCATCATCTTACTCACGAGGCTGCGACACCGTTTCACAGTTTGACACTCAGAAATATTTCACTTCCCTTCATCCGGGGAATATTGCAGACACTAAGCCATTCAAAAGGTTAACCCAGGCGTGACTTAATAGAGCTTTTTCCAGGCTTGTCTTCTTTATTCTGTTGAATAGTTGGACATGTTTAGAGAAAGATTTACAAATTGTAGATATAATGAAGGATTGACACTAACAGAACGAGTTAAGTTAAGTTAGTGTCAGACGCATTGTAGAGAAACGCAAAATAGTTTTCCTCGTGACTATAGACATCGATTATCTGCACGTTTTTTGTATGACATTAGAATACGAGTATAGGATTCAATACTTGGTTTTGAGTGCTTAAATGTTCATGGCGTATACGCGTAATCTAAGAAAAAATCACCCAGTCACTGAACTGGGTAGAAATGGTGGATTGAATCATGCTGATACATAGATTGAATTGTGCAGGCATATAGTAAATTTTCGAGTGGAAACTTTTTTTAGCTTTAGTTAATCTTTAATACCATCCACCCTATGACGACCCATTTGGGAAGTCAGGGCAGGGATATTCTCAATGTTGGTAAGAGGCACGTTTTGTACTGACAATTTTTTGTGTTGTTAAGCGGACGCAATTAACTCACTCATTAACTGACTATTTGATTCATATTTTGCTGTCAATTTTAAGTGAAAATTTGTCCCAACAGCAATTTTCAGCCGTCTGATTGTGACCCCCTGGCGTAGCGCAGCCCTCCCACAACCCCACATAGTTGAGTCATGCTTAAATCCATTCACTTCCCGCCTTACAGTGAAGCATGCCAGTATCAAAACTATCAAGCGATATCAACTTTGTGGAGAATGTACATAAAATTCAGCTTCAAGTAGATCCAAATAAGAAAAACATTTTTGTTTGTTTGGTTCAAAACATTCGTTAAAATATGGTTTTTATAGAAGCAAAATATGCTTATAGTGCTAACCACATAGGACTGAGAGGCGGATAGATAAAAGTCTAGAATCTAAGGGAATAAATCCCATTTCAGTGCGGGATCAGAATGCGCAACTACAGCCGGCTGATGCAGTGGGGGGAGGATGGGGCGCAGGCTATAACGCTGAGCATTAATCCATCAGTACTCAGCACAGTAACAAACCCCAGTCTCCCATAAGTCCCCCCCTATCCGTGATGAATCATTGATGTTGTTGGTGGGAGCCGCCCGTCCGCTGACTTGGGGGCTCCTCCCTCACCTCGCCTCTCCAGCTCAGTTAATGCGCGTCGGGAGACGTCTGGGGTGCGGGAGACTAGGAAGTGGCCAGGGCGGTGGGGTGGTGGGGAGTCGGGGAGATTTTCTAGGCACAATGAAATCCAACCGTTTTTATTCTGTCTGCGCTACAATGCCTGACTGAGGAACAGGGTATGCAGGGAGCACGCAGCACATTTCTGCAGCAATATGAAGCCCCAGTGCTGTATCGGTACCGGGGGGGGGAATAAAGGGACACAAATTTTTTTAGCTGAGTAGCTTAGCTGCCCTTTGTGCGAACAAAGAACAAAGACTAGCTCTCTGGCGGCAGCGGCAGCAGGGGAATCCAATGTGAAGGAGGACAAGTTGAAAAGCAACGGATAAAAATCTTCCCCCTCCCCACTTCCAAAAAAATCAACCCCCACGCAGCTCATCTCAATAGGCCCCCCTGCGGTGCCCCTTGTTGGACGTGAAGCACTTGAGCGCCTGGCTGGCTGGCTGGATTTATGACTCACGCGGAGTTTGATAATAAAGAGGCTCAAGGTCAGGCTTTGGCTTCACTGTCTGATCCTTGTACGCTTTTGCTGAAGCTCATCCATCAACAAACCACGAGGATGTTAATAATCATTCTCTTGTACATTTTTCTTAATCTAAATTTACAGAAATACGGCTCACACTGCATTTTCTTCTAACCACCTAGTTACATGGGGAAATTCACTGGCCTGGTACTGACCACACTGCAGGTCAGAGCAGCAAAGCTGCTTTACCTTCTGGGATCGCTTATTCCCACCCGGATGAAGGGGGGAAGCCGCGACAGGGATGGGTGGCTCGTAGGACAGGATAAGTTCGAAAATTAGTTCGACATGCTTTAGTGGAGGCCGGCGCTTCGGTTGCTGTGCCCGATCTCGTGCTCAGGCGGCTCAGGGGAGAATCCTCCCAACCAGCTCAGAAACCCTCACAGAGGCACACGCAGACATTGGGGAAGTTGTCGAATACATGCCATGGTACTGACGGCTTATGCCTTGCCTTTTATAATCCGAAAGCCAATCTGTAAAAAAGTACTTTTCAACAATCTAGAATGGAATAAGAGGCAGCAACCTTGCGCGAAAATAAAGCAGATAAGTAGAAAAAAGGGACGCAAAACTAGGATAATTTTGATATTTTTCTCTTACTTTCGCTTACGCGCATGCAGTTCTCTGAAATATAACAAGCGCAGTCTTAATATGACGAAAATATGAATTCATATGATATTATATCATAAGTTAAAAAGTTAATTCAATATGTGAATCACTCTACTGACAAAATATTGTAAGTAGGCACATTAGCATATTAAAAAAACGTTTTCGTGCTGCTGATACGGAATGGCTCCGCCTTTAACGGGCTTATTACGCAAGGATATTGGATTACAGTTATCAGGAAAAATGCTCATATTTATGCCGATGCGACTGTGGCGTACCCTTGCGGGCAGACAGACTGACAGGACAGACAGAAACTTGGTAAGCAGTCTCAAGAGCCGTAACTTAATATGCCAATAAGTGGCTAAGCGTGTATACATTTTCTCATATTTTTATTAATTTTGTCTGTCCGTTAATGGGTAACTGAACTTGCAATTGGTAAATGCTTCAGTTCTTGGATAAACAGTAACCTTTAAGATTATAAATTTCGCATAAGCATTAATTAGAGGCAAATTATTAAAGATTTTTCAGATAATTTGCAGTTACCCTCAAATCCTGATTAATCCGCACTCCGATTAATGCGATGCTGCAATGAGCACGGCATCGAAATGTCTGCGTGCTCTAAATGCTTTCAGTGTAGCTCGTAATAATTGGATGAATCCTGAAGCCGACTGCCGTGCAATTAGGACTGAGTTCGACAGCGGGACAATCCGAATAAAGCGCAGACAGACAGACAGACAGACAGACAGACAGACAGACAGACAGACAGACAGAGACAGAAAGCCAGACAGACAGACAGACAGACAGACAGACAGAGACAGAAAGCCAGACAGACAGACAGACAGACAGACAGACAGACAGAGACAGAAAGCCAGACAGACAGACAGACAGACAGACAGACAGACAGACAGACAGACAGACAGACAGACAGACAGACAGACAGACAGACAGACAGACAGACAGACAGACAGACAGACAGACAGACAGACAGACAGACAGACAGACAGACAGACACATACACAGACAGACAGACCGACAGACACATACACAGACAGACACATACACAGACAGACAGACCGACAGACAGACAGACAGACAGACAGACAGACAGACAGACAGTCAGACAGACAAAGAGGCAGACAGACAGACAGACACACAGACAGACAGACAGACAGACACATACACAGACAGACAGACCGACAGACACATACACAGACAGACACATACACAGACAGACAGACCGACAGACAGACAGACAGACAGACAGACAGACAGACAGACAGTCAGACAGACAAAGAGGCAGACAGACAGACAGACACACAGACAGACAGACAGACAGACATACAGACAGACAGACCGACAGACACATACACAGACAGACAGACCGACAGACAGACAGACAGACAGACAGACAGACAGACAGACAGTCAGACAGACAAAGAGGCAGACAGACAGACAGACACACAGACAGTCAGACAGGCGGATGGATGTGACGAAGAAGTCTAGACAAGAAGCGGGACAGAAATAAGCGGGATGGACAATGTGACACGCACAAACGCGGACCGGCAACTCAGGCGTAACGGACACAGCAAGCAGTTCCTGCAGGCCTGAAACAGGGATTATCTCCGCGCGTCATCAGTTGGTTGCTAAGCCTCCTAACTCTTTGAGAGCCGATGTCTTAGAACTATTCAGTTCCAGCACGCGACAGAGGATGAAAGTTATTCCTAAAGTACGCTAACTAGCTACGAGCGTAGCAGGAATCCCAGCCAGTCTGAATTTTATGCAAAAATGCGTCGGAGCATGCAAGGTGCGCATGATAATTCAGTTGTAGGCGGGGAGTCAGTCAGCGTTAGGCCTAACTTAGTTATTCGTTGGCCAGAATGCTGCCAGCCTTGTATCTGGACAAAGGCCTGAATGATGGTGCGTTTCGATACTATAATGAAGAGCCTTTTAGATGATACCGTTATTTGATTCTGATCTGACTTTGTCGTTTGCTAATTCTTTAATCACATTTGGCTTAATCAGAACGTGTGTTTTACACTCGTAGCTGGGCGAGTAACTGAGCAAAAACTGCCTAGAGACAATGATTCCTACCGTGGTTCCTTCCTTGAACCTCACTACCTACCTCATTAGCAGCTAAGGTATGCGTTTACTGATAGCCTGATAGGCTGGGCTGAATAAACTGACCCGTGGATTTTTTAAACAATCCTTAGAAAATACGCTCTGGCATCGTTTGGGTTTGCTGGATAAATCCCAGGCTCTCCCGGTGTCCCTCTTTCGTTCTGTTTGGCTTCCCATAGCCGAGAGATGCAATTAGGCGGGCAGCCAAGTCCAGTCGGTAAGGCATCTAGCTCCCAGCACACCGCAAAGCACAACTGCCTGAGGCTAAAATTATTCATAAATCTTACAGTAAAAATTGTAAGCATCATCTCCGGAGAGACTAGCAAGTTTTACTGTCCGTGTGTTGCTGGCTTTCACACCTGAAAATGCCATCAGTTGTTGGCTGCTCGGCGCCCATGTGACGGCATTCAATGCGACTGAAAAGTACATCCAGCCCAACCGTCCTCCCCACCCCCCTTAAACTGTCAGATTGTCCTTCGGTTGAAATGCTTGCGTCTGGCGCCTGCCTCCAGGGTAAGATGAATGAATGCGGCACCTCTGTGTCCAGAGCACGGCCGTGCTTCAGAGGCTTTTTGCTGCACAAGATCCTATCCGCTTGATTCCAAATAGAAGAAAACAGATCTGCTTTCAGCAGCTGGCCATTTCTTTTTCTGTTCGCTTGCAATGCTGACATTCGCTACTATGTTTCTTTGCATAAACCCAGAAAACTTAGAATTTCTAATCCTATATTCTATAAAAGATTTAATGAAATCGAAGAAAGTATACAACTTAATAAAAAAGGTTAGTGTTAAATATTGACAATATATACTCGTAATATGAATTTACGTGGCTATTAGCGTACAAAACATATTTCAGTTTTAAAATGTGATTACAAAAAGCCGTAGTTTAGTAAACGGGACGCTTTCACATTCACGAAATTTCACTTTCTCGAAATTTCACTTCGTCGAAAAGTAGGAGACGCTTTCACTTTCATATTTCACACAAAAGTGAAAGTGGCTGCACTTTTAGCTTTCAAAAAAGTGAAGTTTCGAAAAAGTGAAAGTGACATGCATTGCTTTTTGAGAAAGTGAAACGAAACGAAAGTTTCCCCGTCTCAAGAAAGTGAAGTTTCGAGAAAGTGAAAGTTCAAGAAAGTGATAGTGGCTAACTCTTTTGGCTTTCGACAAAGGGAAGTTTCGAGAAAGTGAATTTCCGAGAAAGTGAAACGCCCCGTTTACATGGCCTGTCTCAATGAGGAAGGATGTTGTCTTTACAAAGTTACGAGCTGTATTTACAGGGTCTTCGTAGGGCCTCATTAAAGGTATTGCCACTTACGAATATCATCTTCAGCTCAAAGTCTGACTTTTTAGCTACTGAAATGTCCAGAAGCATTATTCCGTTTCGCAAAATTAATTTTATTTTTAGACTTGATTAGAACCAGAAGATTTGAGCACTAAAAAGGAGGATTGCAAAACCATCCTGCTAGGGAATAATTTTAATTAAACTATAAGATTAAAAAAGGGGATATTTTGCGCCACGCCACTTCGGAATTTCCTCGCCTGCTCGATACGGCTCATGAAGACCCGTTTTCTTGCGAGGCGACACTTGAAAGTCGCGAAAGCTGTCAGAGCTTGAAATTAGCTGGATGATAGAAGGACGCGCTGAGCAACTATCTGAATTCTGCACTGATAGAAAATTGATTTCCCGTCTACAGAATAAAGAAAGGCGAGGAGAATAAGGAAGTCCTATGTAAAGAAATGGAAGGAATCAGACGAGCGGAGAGAGAACTGTGAGATTAAACTGAACCTCCGGGACCCATGGATGAACATGCTCGATAGGACTCTAGTGCACTGGCCTTGTGCTCGCCTCGATACCCAGTTTTAGATGGGATTTCGCCGGGGGAGGGGGAGAATTCATCCTAACTGGGATTGTCAACACCTAGGCTTCATTGCCCATGGTGCCTACTCATAATAAAATATTGTATTAAACGCACTTTAGTCTGTACTACCGACTCATACCGACTGCAGCCAATTTGGACACAGACATTTGAGGCTTATAGTATTGGCGCGTAACCAATTGCTGGATGTCAGGGAGATGGAGAGGTGCAAGCTACTAATAGTTAAGTGAAGACCCCACATTAAGTCATAAGATGAGTCAGATGAATGGCTATGCATCTGGAGATCCATACTGTGTTCAGAAGCTGTACGATGATTCGTCAATATGATTTCGTCGACAATTGCAACAGATTTTTCCGCGAGCGCCGCAGTCTCCGCCACCGCTGCCGGCGCCCCCGTCGCCAACACCGTCAGCGCCGCTGCCGCCGTCGCCATGGCATTGATTACCTCGTTGACAAAGACGCCTGATTTTGTTCAGCAGGCGTCCAAAGCTGCGCCGCCAGAGCCTGACGAAGGCCATCCGGTACTGCCTATTGGCGCAGGCGTAGATGAGGCTGTTCGTGGCGAAGTGGACCAGGTTGAGAGTCTGGGCCAGACGGCGGAACAGATTAAACAGCAGCGATCCAACCGGTGTGCTGAAGCTGAGAGTGTAGCCGCAGATGAGCACCAGGTAGTTGGGCAGGTTGAGCAGCACGTAGGCCAGGGAGAAGCCCAGCAGCATGCTGGTCACCTGGCTCTGCAACCGGCCACTCGAGCTGTAGGTGGTCAGCTGGGTCGCCCTCTGCTCGTTGCTGCCGCCGCTGCCCGGGGTCAGCGTCACCATCTGGTAGGAGCAGGCCGAGCTCGAGGTTCTGTTTAGCTGGCAGTCTGTAAGTGCGATATTGGCAGCCGCTGCAGCCGCCTCGGCTCTGGCCAAGCTCGTGTAGGTCCTTCGAACTCGGTGGCAGATGAAGGCGTTGAGGCCGATTAGCAACAGGCCGGGCACAACAGAGGAGGCGAGGCTGTCCAGCACGCCAAGGACTTCGGCTCCCGGCCTCGGCTTGCAGTTCATCAGCGTGCCATTGTAGCTGGGGTCCGGCTCGTAGACGTTCGTATAGAAGACGTGCGTGTTGAGCAGGACGGACAGCAGCACCAGGCAGCCGAGCAGGTAACGCGAGCGAGCCCAGCTGGAGCCGCTGCCGGCGCTACCGCCGCTGCCCCCGTCTCCGCCGCTGGAGCCGCGACCAGAAACGCAGAGCACCCGGTCGAGGGTGATGCAGACCAGGAGCCAGGGGCTCAGCAAGGCGAACACGCTGTAGGCAAAGATTGAAGCGAAGCAGCCGACCAGACTGTGGATGTGCAAGTCGGAGTTTCTCACCAGCAGGTAGCTCAATAATAGCAGCAGGTCGTTGAGGGACAGGAAGCGCAGGTAGGCCGCCAGGTAGTGGCGCCAGATTGCGCGCTGCGAGAACACTAAACAGCTTATAAGATTAGCGGCTAATCCGGCGATTAGAATGGGCGTATCCAACAATAGCAGCAGTTGCATCAACCTGTCGACCCACTCGTAGAAATTACCTTCATCAGTGGTGTTGTTGTTGCTTAAGTTGCCGAATGACTCTGCAGACATGTTGTGTGGCTTTCTCGGATCAGACCAAAGAAAAGTGCAAAGTTATCATCCAAAGCTTGGAATGATGATATTAGAAGGAAAAGATTGACAACTGTTATATTGCTATAGTGCAGCCTTGGCACAGCTCGACTTGTCTGCAATTCGTCAGCAGCGAGCCAACCAATGAGCGGGCCTGCACTGCCATCTGCCGCTCGGTCTCAGAGTCTGTGAAATCAGAACCGTAAGAATAATCCTGATTTCGATGCCAATGAATTTTTACCATTTTTTCTCTCACACGGATGAGTTTCCATTGGAAAGGTAGGGGGGATTCTATTATCCGCCTAAATGCGGATGTGTACGGAAAACGACACGTTCAGTTTGGAGTTGAATTGAATTTGCTGCCATCAACAGCTAGATTTCTATTGCATAAGCGCATAATAAATGATAAAGGCTTAAATAAATCAATTTAATAAAGTACTTCTTGTACGACTTAACCGATAAATATAAATATTAACCGATAATTATCTAAAGGCCTGTGACTGTCTGGTGAGACCGGTTTGAACCGGCCGCGAGTCGGGCCTTCGGCTTAGCTTTCGACAGGCTTTCGCTGGGCCCTTATTGTTCCCTCCCCCCCCAAGTTTACGCTGATTGGTCCGCCGGCTTGTGCCCTACCCTCCAGTTTTTCTACCCCGCGAGTCACGCCCCACTGGTAGCGTTATTATCTAAAGTGGAGTCACGGTTTGTGCGCGCACGAGAAAGTTAAGACGAGTTTTAACAGCAAAACAGACGACTAATTTATACGCTGACTTCTGTCAGTGAGTGTGCAATTTAATCCTGCCCGGTAAGACTTCACCTGTTACTGGACTTAGTTCTTGGCCATCTGCTCCCAGCCCTTCGATTCATCCTTGCTCTTGCGCTGTCAAGTGGCCACCCGTTCGCCGGTCCCATCCTCGTACAAAACCCTCCGAAGTGTCCATCCGCCTCGAGGGTTGCCGTTCCCTTCCTTTACCCGCCACCCGTGGGCCCTGAGTAGTCCAGCACCCGAACCCTGATCTATCCACGCCGGTACGACCGCCGAATTCCAACAGAATAAACAAGGTGGGTTGTTAAATTCCAGTGAAAGCTTGGTAAGAACACATTGAAGATGAGGCTGAATCGGATCATCAAAATGAAATCGCCAGAGATGCTCGAGTTGGTTAAGATTGCTCGGTTAATCTTAAAATATGGGAAAATGAGCCTTGCCGCTTCGGATCTTAGTAAAATGATCCTCAAAGTATCATCTAAGAAGATAAATGAAGTCTAGTAATTGGGATCTTTGACTAGCTAGCCATGTCCCGCTCAGCCATTCATCATCAAGCACAAAGAGTGGCCTCAGACAGCACAGACGGTTAGCCATCTGAACGGAGCGCATCAATAGGAACACAATGCTACTCAAAAACATCCCAAAAAATATGTTATCCAGCTACTTATACACGACAGCCGCATGAGTTGAAAATGCGCGGCGGCGGACCAGAGAGAGCCCCCCAAGTGAGTCCAGTCCGCCTTTTTATCGTAGCATCCCTCGGTGACAAGACTTTTGAGGTAAGGGATTAAAGGCGGAGCCCAAGTTGTAAATGCCAGATCCTAGCTGCACCAGGAAGCTTTAGACTACAGAATCCCAATCTGTCCCTGATTCCTGTTTCACTTTCTCTTCACTGTTCACCGTGGCAGTACGGCAATGTAATTGATCCTAAAGCTGCCTATAACAAAAAAAATGCAAGACAATTTATAAGATAGTATGGTTAAAGTTTGATTGATTCGTTAGATAAGCAAGTGAGCTGATCAAATTGACTCGAGAATTAAGCCTGGCAACTGACGCTAGTAACAGTCAAGTCACAATTTTAAACAAATCTATTAAATTGGAGACGCGAAAAATATTTTCGAAAGCCACTTTAATGCGATATCGCACAGTATTGATTCGACTTTTAGTCTAGAAGGTCGGACCCTAAAGACATTTACCCGCATCCGAGGGCTGTGTACAGCTGCTCAGTCCTGACGGACTGGAGGGGCCGCAACACCCACTCTAAATTTACCCAGCTCAAACTGGTACCCGATCTCAGCTGGGTGGGACTGAAGCAATGCGGGATTAAGTGCGTTGCTCATGGGCACAAATTGTTTCCCATAGGGCCGGAACGCGAACCTATGACCTTCTGGTCATAAAGCAGGCGCCTTAAGCCACTAGGCTACAACTCTTCCGCGAGTTGAGGAGGAATGTAAATTTCCGGAGGATGTGTGCAAAGGTTCGGGGGATAAGTGAGATCAACTAAGTAACTCGAGTACAAAAAAATTTAAATGAATGTACGAGTTTAATGTTAACAAAGAAAGATAAGCGCAGACCTAATGGTATAAAATCATGAAAAACTCTGTGCCGGATGTAAGTGGATCCCTCTAAGCGAATTAGAGGGAATAATTTCCAAGCTGTAGTGTTTGGAAATTTTAATGAGCTGAACACGGCATCGGATGAAGCAGATAAAGAAAACAAATTTCTCGGGATTTTGCTTGCGCGACCCGCACGCAAAAACTGAACTGAACCTCGGCGGAACGTGCGTGACGAGAGCGGTGAAGACAGGCAGGAGAGCTATCCGTTTTTTGGGAAAAAATTTCGTTTCAAAAGCAGCCCTTTAAATTTCTGGATTTCTTTGGCGAACAAACTTAATGATAAAAATTTTCGGCATTTTTTTATCATTTTCATATGTAAAAAAACTGACCTAAAAGTTATTTTACATTAAAATCGTCGAAATTAAGTTGAAAGATCGATCACCTTCCAAGGTCATTTCAATCTGGACAAAAATGGGATTCTAATGAAGCTTAACAGTAGCTTTTTCCTGCAAGCTTTGAGACGCATTGAAATGCATAGAGAGCTAAAAAATCCCTTGTATCTTTTGAAAGCTCCTGCAAAGATCGAAAGGAGCCGGAAAGCTGCCAAATCGGATAGAAAGTGAAAGCTCGAGTGCGAAACTAATTTGAAAAATAAATTTTTTCCTCTCTCTGCCATGATGCAGAGCAATGGCGTGCCGGTCGGGGCTCAAGCAAGACGGCAAGCAGCAGAAAATCTGGGCCGAAACACGAGAAACTGCACGGAACTGCAAATGCCGACGTTCTCCCAGTCGCTCAGCGCCATCATTTTCTGTCCCTTACGCCTACAGCAGGGGTAAGGGACTGAGGGGTAAGGGTAAACGTGTTCGTTAACAACTAGTAAACAGAGCGCGAAACAAAACAGGAAAAAAATTAGAAATTTAGCGGAACCTGCAAAAAAGCTGTAAAATTTTCTGGCTGGCATCTGCTCAACTACACACAAATAAGAGTGATTAGCTCTGTCTCTGTCTGTCTGTCTGTCTGTGTGTCTGTCTGTGTGTCTGTCTGTCTGTCTCTCTGTCTGTGTGTCTGTCTGTGTGTCTGTCTGTCTATCTCTCTGTCTGTGTGTCTGTCTGTGTGTCTGTCTGTGTGTCTGTCTGTGTGTCTGTCTGCGTGTCTGTCTGTCTGTCTGTCTGTCTGCGTGTCTGTCTGTCTGTCTGTTTGTCTGTCTACGTGTCTATCTGTCTGTCTGTCTGTCTGTCTGTCTGTCTGTCTGTCTGTCTGTCTGTCTGTCTGTCTGTCTGTCTGTCTGTCTGTCTGTGTGTCTGTCTGTCTGTCTGTCTGTCTGTGTGTCTGTCTATGTGTCTGTGTGTCTGTCTGTCTGTCTGTCTGTCTGTCTGTCTCTCTGCCTCTTTCCCACCTGGACTCTCCTTTCTATCTATGCTCGTATTTTCATATCCTTGTCTCGGCCGTATCAAAAAATATTTGTGCTGCCGTCTCCACCTCTGCAGCCTGCCAATAAAACAAAAATAACAATTCGAAAAACAAGGAAGCATCACTGTTGCGTATCACTATGCTGTCTGCCTGTAAATTAAAGGATTAAAGATCGCACCCCAAAAGCGAGTCACATGCGTTTATAGCTGTTCAAACGAATCTCGGTCTCGCGCCCCTTAAATTCCCATGACCCAGTTACCAGACAGGCTGACAAAATCGAACTTAGAACCGGGACCACTGACCCGCCGTAAAGCTGGTCGGGACTTCGCCCTGCTAGCCCAAGCCCCACACGAATGATTTAGTCAGCCTGAAAGCGACCGCAACATGGGAATTCCGGTTCGAGGACGCGTTGCTAACCTGACAAAAAAGGCAAATCCAGGGACTCGAGTCAATTTTCATCGCTTTCCTCTGGGCCCAGCTCCATCAGGAGGCTGAGGCTCCGTCACTGCATAATAATTCAGTTGGCCGAGGCCAGTTCCCTCTCGCCTTTGCCCCTAGAGAAATTGCTGGGCTAGCTAAGTGAAAAAAGTTTTCATCTTTACATTTCCTGCTCTCCAGATATAGATTTACCCCTATAGCTGCGGCTGCATTGGCGCTAGCAACACGCGTTGAGCAATCCAAATGCAATCCGGGGATGGCAATCCAAAAAATTTATTTGTACTAGTCAGATCTTGACCCTCTACTCATAGTACGAGTACTCGTAGAAATCATCAAGTACTAACCTTCAAAAAAGCATAATGTTCTCGACCTTTACGAGCTAAAAGTAGGATTGAAAAAATAAAGGAATATCTTCGTAATCAGTCTTCTATCTATCTATATATCTATCTATCTATCTATCTAATGTACTTTGACAAAGATTTAGGATAAGTAGCCGTGGAAGAGCTTTTTTTAGCCGCAAAATAGCAAGCAATATTATATTTACTGGCAACGAACAATATCGCAGGGTGTGAATGAGACAACTAAATGCCAGGAGGAACACGGGAAGGACAACACAGGCTGTATCTGGGATAAAATCAATGAATAATATAGACGCAATTACGAGAACACGCGAAAGAATTAACAACATTTCAGGCATCTTTCTATGAAATTGGCTTTTACAACACCACAATAATTAATGCATTTGAAAAATAAACTACATCAAAACTTTGTCAAAATTTAAAATAGAAAAAATAAGACTGCTCAAAATGATCGAATTCGATTCAGAGCCCATGGCTACTCTGGCTTAGAAGGTGCTGCTAAACATTGAATCTCCAAATTATGAGCTTTCCTTGACCAAAGGGCTGAATATAACATGTAAAAAATGACTAAACGAAAATCGTCTCGTAGCAGGCAGGCATACAACCTAAAGGTGAAAGCGGCAACCAAGTCTTGTACTGAAGAGACCCATCATTAATAATGCTTTAGTTTATATTAGAAGTCAAAACCTATAACAACAGTCAAATACTGAGCAAAAGCATCAGCAAATAACTACAGAGATAAAAATAAGATGCTGACGCTTCATTATCTAATGCTGAGAATATTGTTGGAAAAAACACAAGCCGACAGAATTTTTTAATAAACAAAAATAATTTTGCTAAAGAAAGCGAAACAGACAGCGCAAACGCACAACAAGCAAATATAGTCAGCTAACAACTATAAAATAGCTAGTACAGCTAACTGGGTTAGATTTTTGTAAAATAGCAGGACAGACGAATGACTGAAAAGAACTAATTGACTGGCGCTCTCCAATGCTGTGAAAACCCACTGGCTAGCGCTCGCTGTGCTACACAACTCCTGCCCCAATGCCTAGCGCTCACTATCTTCCCCAAACCCCCTTCCGCCGTTGTGCTGCACAACTCCTGCCCCACTGCCTAGCGCTCACTATCTTCCCCAAACCCCCTTCCGCCGTTGTGCTGCACAACTCCTGCCCCACTGCCTAGCGCTCACTATCTGCCCCAACCCCCCTTCCGCCGTTGTGCTGCACAACTCCTGCCCCACTGCCTAGCGCTCACTATCTTCCCCAAACCCCCTTCCGCCGTTGTGCTGCACAACTCCTGCCCCAATGCCTAGCGCTCACTATCTTCCCCAAACCCCCTTCCGCCGTTGTGCTGCACAACTCCTGCCCCACTGCCTAGCGCTCACTATCTGCCCCACTGCCTAGCGCTCACTATCTGCCCCAACCCCCCTTCCGCCGTTGTGCTGCACAACTCCTGCTCCACTGCCAAGCGCTGTAGTAAAAAACCGTCTTTTCTTAATATGCTTCCAGATTTGGCACTATATCACGACTATCAAGTCATGAATCAAGACCCATCTCACTGTACTGTCCGTAATCCTTTTAGCAAAAATTCGTTGAAATTCACACCTATTAGCTCAAAAAAATATTCCACTTAGTTGATTGTTACAATTTGTGTGCATTTTATAGTCATTTACAGGGTTTAGAGCCCCATTTTATGGCTCCTGACTTTCATGAATCAGTTTAGCCAGCTGATCAGCCAGATCTCTGGCTCTGTTCAGTAGATTGCTTGAATTGTGACGCTCAGCCATGTCTGAAAAGATTGTGAATAGCTTGGATGGCTCGTGACACACTTCGGATTAGATAACTACCATTTTTTACCAAATCAATTCACTATTGAAGATGTTTTTCTTTCTTCAACGGACTTTAACTTAAAAAAAATTCCGCTCAGTGCACCAAACTAAGTCCCTAGTGGAGTACATAGATTATTGTCTACGCCCCATTTTTTAAAGGATAATCTGACTCACCGATGTAAAACATTGTAATGTCAGCCAAGTTCATATCGTTATCCATGATGAAGCCTCTGTACTCCTGTAGCAGCGCCATGGCAACAAAGATGCTGAAGTGGCTGCTGACCAGGTGCGTAGCAGCCCAGATTGTTTCCCATACTAGGAATACGTCGTTGTAGCAGATCTCTGTGGACAGTCGAAAATTGCTGGCAAACTTAGCAATTGCTTCACATTTAAGCGACGCAGAAATCTTTGGATTTGAGGCCGTCTATGAAGAACTATGCAAAACTTACCTCGTTTGAAATCAAGCAGAAGCCATCTAAAACAGAAGCAGAAATGCATATGCAACTGCTGCTGCTGCTGCTGTTGCTGCTGCTGCGAGCCAGTGCCGGCTCTCTCCTGCTCTCCCTTACGTACAATGTGCTCGTGAAGCTGCGGATCCATCACCTGGAGGGCGGCATTCAAATTAGCGAGCTGCTGATTCATCAGCGACCGTTGCCGTGGGCAACCGCCGTCTCCGCCGTTCGTTTCCGCATTAGCTTTGTGTGCATCGAATGCCGGCATTGTTGCTTCGCGAAGTTCCACCTCGTCGGTAGGAAAATTAGCCACCATGCGGAGCATCAGCTTCTCGAAGCAAGCCAGCGTCAGGCCTTCGTCTTCGAGCACAATCAGTAGAGGCGCGAGCAGGTCGCAGAAGCCTTGGATGTAGCCAACCTGGAGATTTGCGCGAGAGCATGGTAAAAAGTGCTTGGATTGGGTAGCAACTGGAGAATGATAGTAGTACCTGAAGATTCTCCCACACGTAGCAGCACATAATATTGCGCAATTTCTCCAGGTGCTCGTCGTCTGAGAAAAACGTTATGTGTCTGTCGCATCTGGTCACGTCCTTGTCGATCCGGTGCCAGTTTTCCGTTACGGTTTTAATCAGCTCGGCCTGGATTTGAACGAATTTTTAATTTTATCACCTTTTAAAAATCATACCTGCTAGTCCCCTTAATCCGTCCTCGACAACTCTCGAGTATTTTGATTGGCTGAGACAGAGTTTCATGTCTTGCGTCCACTGCAAGAACACATCAGAATCATCTTAATTCTGATTGGCTGAGACAGAGTTTCATGTCTTGCGTCCACTGCAAGAACACATCAGAATCATCTTAATTCTGATTGGCTGAGACAGAGTTTCATGTCTTGCGTCCACTGCAAGAACACATCAGAATCATCTTAATTCTGATTGGCTGGACAGAGTTTCATGTCTTGCGTCCACTGCAAGAACACATCAGAATCATCTTAATTCTGATTGGCTGAGACAGAGTTTCATGTCTTGCGTCCACTGCAAGAACACATCAGAATCATCTTAATTCTGATTGGCTGGTGGAATTTCGGTACAATTCGTGAGGGTACAATTTTGTTGAATTGTTGAATAAGTAACGCAGTTTGAAAAATTTTCACTTCTGCTTTGATCCTTACTGAGAAATACACAACGATGTTGCGGTGCTATATAAATATGTAAAAAATCAGAATATGAATATTTTAGCTTCATTGTATCTAGTGCTCGAACTGTACTCTAAGAATGCATTTAATTAGTTTGATATAGGTTTTAAAACAGCTCAAGGCCGCTCGTTATTATGACTTGTAACGCTTTCATTTTAATGCTATCTCCATTAACTGGCTAGATAGAATATTTCCCGCTTAAAATCCTATTAAGTATGCTGAAACCGATGTCGTAATTTCACCGAGAAAAATTCAATACTCGCGGGACTGGCTTGGTGTGGGTTGGAGAAGCAAAAAATTAGCTATCTCGTTTTTGCAATGCGCCTGCTTTCCAACAGCTGGTCTGCTCTCTTGCTCGTTTAATATCAGATTCAGCTTCGTTCCATTAAAAAAGAAGAGTGATAGCTATTGAAAAGCGGAACATTTCATCTGGAAATACTCATGCATGCACTTTAACAAGTGCACTGTTGGCTGAATACATAAAAAATTGAGCCATTGTCTTTCAGCTTCCGATAACCTAATGAATGCTTCTATGTACATGGTATAGAAATCATGCCCAAGTGAGAGCTCCAGCATCACTCACCGAGTAAACTCCCCCGTTGGAAGCTGGACTCGCAGGCGAGGCGAGACTCTCTCGAGAGGCAGACCGCAGACTGCCGTCTCCAGCTGCAATTAAATATTGATTGTGTGACAAATATTGCATAGTAAGTTTGCGGTTTTGGGTTGGGGCAGGAACCGCCTGTCCCGGCTGCGTGCTCGTGCTCTGTACATTCTCTCTCTCCCTTCTCTGGGCGATGTACACACGGGCGCCAGGGTTTGGCTGTGGGGTGGTGGGGCCGGGGGTTCTTAGCCAGCGCTTTGCCTTGTGCAAAGTCGCTGTGGCTCGTTCCTTCTCGTCACGCAACCTCGCTCCTGTGTCTTGTCTTTGTGTTCCAACTGACTAAATTGATTTCTCGAACATCCCAAAATCAGTGTGCCATTGGGTCGCTTGAAACTGAAATTAATTTGACGCTTACCTGCATCAACAGCCAACTGCATTTCTGAATCTTCAGTAGTGCAAATGTTCGACAACTCGTGTTCGTGCACCGCGACCGGCGGGTCAGGAAGTCGGCGATTCTGCGGTCGAAAGTGCTCCTTGGTCTTCGAATTGGCCGCCAACGATGCGGCTTCAATAGCTTCAAGTTTTTTGTGCAGAATGTCGCGCGCATGGATCACAAGCTCCTTGTCGTTCTCGCGCACTATCACGTCCACCGGGCCCCATTCGGATAGCAGATTTTCGAATCTGTTCTGCGCAGCCTGGTCCAGAGCTCGGCGCTCGGCTTCTTTAGAGCCCCACGGATGAAAGCCGAGCATCATTGGCCAAACCTGAGCGGTGAGAGTCGATGCTTCAGTTACAGGTCTACGGAACAACAGTTCTCACCAACATTTCTCCCAACTATAATAATGATAATAATAATCTGCAGGAGGACTGTAGGCAATTTGACGCTTGAAGCGACATCGTCCCACAACCAGTGACGGGGCATTACTATCCATTGCGCTGACTCCTGAAGCGCGTTCAGTCACACTAAATACCGCACACAGGCATGGACACTCACGGTGCACAGCGGAAATCAAGAATAGCACTCAGTCACGCACTCCACATAGGTGTACAAGCAGTAATTATAGGAATGTACTTACGGGCGTAAATTGCGCAACTGGCCCATAGCCCAACCAATTCGTGCACCAGGCCCCAAATTAATGTGACCCTGCACACGAAAACTGCACTAGGGAAAATAAACAACCTAAAACGCGGGGTCGAAACTGGACCATTGGCACACAAGGCAGACGCGCTAGACCGCCGAGCAACTCGCCCCCTTTCTCCCAACTATACTCCTTGCTCACTTGCTGGTTTACACGAATACCGTACACAACTCAGTTTGTCATCAGAAGTGAGCGGACCTCTGCCGTGGAAGTGGGCCTCGGTGGGCGCAGAACAGCCCTAGCCAACACTGCTTTTTGAGCCCGACTGCTTTATCTCTCCACATCGTACCTTCTTTCTCATTTCCGGTCTACAGCCGCCCCAATAGATGGCCCGATAGATCTCGTCCGCATCTCCGCGCTCCCAAATCTCCTGAGTTAGTCCGTTAGGAAAATCTTCGGCCTTGCCGCAGCCGACGCCGCCAACGCCACCGTTGACATCCAATAGTCCGACTAGGTACTGCCGCACAGTTCTGGCCTGCCTCACGTGGCTCAACCATCCGTTGAACGCTCTTGACAAAATTTGTTTGCGCATTCTGCTGCACAGCAGCTGGACGCTGGCCTGGCGCTCTTCCTCCTGGAGCGACTCGCGGTGTGGCGCCGATTCCACATTGCCACGAGAGCTGCGCCTTGATGCGCTTTCCTATCAATGTTTCAGCGTGTTTTTTGGATTTTTACCACTATTGTCTATACACCAAGTCGGCATTGCAAAGCTGCTCACCTCCCTCTGCCAAGCCAGCTGCAGTCCAGAGTTCGAATCGGCAGCCGACTCAAACGAGAAACCGGCGCCGTTCAATACAATTCGAAAAACGCAGTCGGTAGCCGCCTCCTCGCCAATCTCTTCATCAAAACCGGCGCCGGAACCGCTGCCCGACAGGTTTCGGAGCGCCTTTGAAGTGGCGGAGGTCAGAAGCCCGGCCAGAAAAGTGTCCTGCAAAGATGGATGGGCGCAAGACTATACTGCGGTCTCTGTTTTTTTATCTGAGATCTATTATTTAACTATTATTCACCGCAAACAGGCTCTTTCGTTTGGTCTCGGTCAGACCGCCTTGGCGACCATGGCGACCCTTGTGCGTCCAGAGCGGCGGGTCCAGCCACCCAGTTGGCGCTAGCCCGGTCTCCAGGCTGGTCAGAAACTGCAGCAGGTTGCTGCAGCTGCCACCGGCGCCGCTGCCGCCCCCGCCCCCCGCTGGGAAGTGAAGCGGCGGTTGCTGGGTACCGTCGCGGGCCACGAATACCACTGTGCCACCGCCGGCGCTGCCGCCACCGTGACAGTGAATGTGCACCATCTCCTCGACGCGGATCAGGAATGCCGAGTCCCAGTTGACCGAGTTGCTGGTCAATGGGGATTAGGAACTACTCGTAAATTAGCTCAATGCTAAGCCCAGGCTACCAGCTTGTCGAGAGTTATAGATACCTAGCGGTACGCTGGAATACACCTAGAAAGCAGTGTTAATCTAGATGTATTTACAGTACTAAGCAACTTACCTTTCTGCAGAGTCCTGTCGCCTATTGGTTGCTATCCGGCTCCCAAACGACGAAGGCGATGAAATCGAACTGTCATTGGCGTTATCGCCCGATTGAGCCGAAGACGCTTCATCAGCGGCTGACGACGGACTGGGAGGCGGTGTGCTGCCTCTACCGCCTCCGCTGTCGCCTTCTCCAGGCATCACCGAATTTGGGGTCCACTTCACCACGAGACCTGGAAGTTTTTTGTTGTAAAGTGGCAATTAAGTGAGCACGATGTCACACCTCGTGTATACATTGGTTGTCACAACTCGTGTTTATTTTTGTTGTCACACCTCGTGTTTATTTTTGTTGTCCCACCTCGTGTTTATTTTTGTTGTCACACCTCGTGTTTATTTCTGTTGTCACATCTTGTGTTTATTTTGGATGTCACACCTCGTGTTCATCTTGGATGTCACACCTCGTGTTTATTTTGGTTGTCACACCTCGTGTTTATTTTGGATGTCACACCTCGTGTTTATTTTGGATGTCACACCTCGTTTTTATTTTGGATGTCGCACTTCGTGTTTATTTTGGATGTCACATCACGTGTTTATTTTGGATGTCACACCTCGTGTTTATTTTGGATGTCACATCTCGTGTTTATTTTGGATGTACAGTTCCTGTCTATTTTGGTTGTCACATCTCGTGTTTATTTTGGTTGTCACACCTCGTGTTTGTTTTGGCTATCAAACCTAGTGTTTCTTTAGTTGTCACACCTCGTGTTGCTTTGGTTGTCACACCTCGTGTTTATTTTGGATGTCACACCTCGTGTTTATTTTAGATGTCACACCCCGTGTTTATTTTGGTTGTCATACCTCGTGTTTATTTTGGTTGTCACACCTCGTGTTTATTTTGGTTGTCACAACTCGTGTTTATTTTGGTTGTCACACCTCGTGTTTATTTTGGTTGTCACGCCTCGTGTTTATTTTGGTTGTCACACCTCGTGTTTATTTTGGATGTCACACATCGTGTTTATTTTGGATGTCACACCTCGTGTTTATTTTGGATGTCACACATCGTGTTTATTTTGGATGTCACAACTCGTGTTTATTTTAGATGTCACACCTCGTGTTTATTTTGGATGTCACACCTCGTGTTTATTTTGGTTGTCACACCTCGTGTTTATTTTGGTTGTCACACCTCGTGTTTATTTTGGTTGTCACACCTCGTGTTTATTTTAGATGTCACACCTCGTGTTTATTTTGGATGTCACACATCGTGTTTATTTTGGTTGTCACACCTCGTGTTTATTTTGGATGTCACACCTCGTGTTTATTTTAGATGTCACACACCGTGTTTATTTTGGATGTCACACCTCGTGTTTATTTTGGATGTCACACCTCGTGTTTATTTTGGATGTCACACCTCGTGTTTATTTTGTATGTCACAACTCGTGTTTATTTTGGATGTCACACCTCGTGTTTATTTTAGATGTCACACCCCGTGTTTATTTTGGTTGTCACACCTCGTGTTTATTTTGGTTGTCACACCTCGTGTTTATTTTGGTTGTCACACCTCGTGTTTATTTTGGATGTCACACCTCGTGTTTATTTTGGATGTCACAACTCGTGTTTATTTTGGATGTCACACCTCGTGTTTATTTTAGATGTCACACCCCGTGTTTATTTTGGTTGTCACACCTCGTGTTTATTTTGGATGTCACACTTCGTGTTTATTTTGGTTGTCACACCTCGTGTTTATTTTGGATGTCACACCTCGTGTTTATTTTGGATGTCACACCTCGTGTTTATTTTGGATGTCACACCTCGTGTTTATTTTGGATGTCACACCTCGTGTTTATTTCTGTTGTCACAACTCGTGTTTATTTTAGATGTCACACCTCGTGTTTATTTTAGATGTCACACCCCGTGTTTATTTTGGTTGTCACACCTCGTGTTTATTTTGGTTGTCACACCTCGTGTTTATTTTGGATGTCACACCTCGTGTTTATTTTGGATGTCACACATCGTGTTTATTTTGGTTGTCACACCTCGTGTTTATTTTGGATGTCACAACTCGTGTTTATTTTAGA
This sequence comes from Macrostomum cliftonense, assembly GCA_950096795.1. Taxonomy (NCBI): domain Eukaryota; kingdom Metazoa; phylum Platyhelminthes; family Macrostomidae; genus Macrostomum; species Macrostomum cliftonense. Next base: position 41,308 of record CATNEM010000247.1, on the reverse strand, counting down.
TGTCACACCTCGTGTTTATTTTAGATGTCACACCCCGTGTTTATTTTGGTTGTCACACCTCGTGTTTATTTTGGATGTCACACCTCGTGTTTATTTTGGTTGTCACACCTCGTGTTTATTTTGGATGTCACACCTCGTGTTTATTTTGGATGTCACACCTCGTGTTTATTTTGGATGTCACACCTCGTGTTTATTTTGGATGTCACAACTCGTGTTTATTTTAGATGTCACATCCCGTGTTTATTTTGGTTGTCAAACCTCGTGTTTATTATGGTTGTCACACCTCGTGTTTATTTTGGTTGTCACACCTCGTGTTTATTTTGGTTGTCAAACCTCGTGTTTATTTTGGATGTCACACCTCGTGTTTATTTTGGTTGTCAAACCTCGTGTTTATTTTGGTTGTCAAACCTCGTGTTTATTTTGGTTGTCAAACCTCGTGTTTATTTTGGATGTCACACCTCGTGTTTATTTTGGTTGTCAAACCTCGTGTTTATTTTGGTTGTCACACCTCGTGTTTATTTTGGATGTCACACCTCGTGTTTATTTTGGTTGTCACACCTCGTGTTTATTTTGGATGTCACACCTCGTGTTTATTTTGGTTGTCACACCTCGTGTTTATTTTGGATGTCACACATCGTGTTTATTTTGGATGTCACACCTCGTGTTTATTTTGGATGTCACATCTCGTGTTTATTTTGGATGTACAGTTCCTGTCTATTTTGGTTGTCACATCTCTTGTTTATTTTGGTTGTCACACCTCGTGTTTGTTTTGGCTATCAAACCTAGTGTTTCTTTAGTTGTCACACCTCGTGTTGCTTTGGTTGTCACACCTCGTGTTTATTTTGGATGTCACACCTCGTGTTTATTTTAGATGTCACACCTCGTTTATTTTGGTTGTCACACCTCGTGTTTATTTTGGATGTCACACCTCGTGTTTATTTTGGTTGTCAAACCTCGTGTTTATTTTGGTTTTCACACCTCGTGTTTATTTTGGATGTCACGCCTCGTGTTTATTTAGGTTGTCACACCTCGTGTTTATTTTGGATGTCACACATCGTGTTTATTTTGGTTGTCACACCTCGTGTTTATTTTGGTTGTCACACCCCGTGTTTATTTTGGTTGTCACACATCGTGTTTATTTTGGTTGTCACACCTCGTGTTTATTTTGGTTGTCACACCTCGTGTTTATTTTGGTTGTCACACCTCGTGTTTATTTTGGATGTCACACCTCGTGTTTATTTTGGTTGTCACACCTCGTGTTTATTTTGGATGTCACACCTCGTGTTTATTTTGGATGTCACACCTCGTGTTTATTTTGGATGTCACACCTCGTGTTTATTTTGGATGTCACAACTCGTGTTTATTTTAGATGTCACATCCCGTGTTTATTTTGGTTGTCAAACCTCGTGTTTATTATGGTTGTCACACCTCGTGTTTATTTTGGTTGTCACACCTCGTGTTTATTTTGGTTGTCAAACCTCGTGTTTATTTTGGATGTCACACCTCGTGTTTATTTTGGTTGTCAAACCTCGTGTTTATTTTGGTTGTCAAACCTCGTGTTTATTTTGGTTGTCAAACCTCGTGTTTATTTTGGATGTCACACCTCGTGTTTATTTTGGTTGTCAAACCTCGTGTTTATTTTGGTTGTCACACCTCGTGTTTATTTTGGATGTCACACCTCGTGTTTATTTTGGTTGTCACACCTCGTGTTTATTTTGGATGTCACACCTCGTGTTTATTTTGGTTGTCACACCTCGTGTTTATTTTGGTTGTCACACCTCGTGTGTCCTTTTATTTTCAGGGCTTTGTTATTTTTCAGAAGCTATGCGCGTACATAATCATACATCCATAAAATTTTAGCGCAGATAAGCTTTGGCCTGCTTCTCACCGGCCTGAGTGGAGTGCAGCGACAAGTAACCAGGTCCTGGATCACGCAGCGAAGCCCCGCCGGCATGGGAGATGACGCCATTCTTCTCATAGAGCAGCGCCGCCCTGTTGGTCTGGCGCAGCAGCTGCAGCATTTTGTCGCCTCGGTCACCGGATGCTGCGGACGAGTCGGATAGAGCTGTGGCTGATGAAGCAGTCGAGAGGTCGCCAGCCAGTCCGCCACTGTAGAGATACCGAAGTACCTGCATTAAGGATCCGTCAGAATGAGGGGATTAAGACCAGATTAAGGATTTAATTAGGGCGTCACGAAATGAAGTTGTGGATGAACTATTTATTATTGACGACAAGTTTCAACCGGAACAACAACCGTCCATCAACATCAACAACAACAACAAGGATGCTACGGCTTCCAGTCTGATGGATTACAAGGGCAGAGTGTTATTTACTGATTTTCTTTGTCAACAATACTAAAGTAGGGCGGAAGCAGACGACGAGGGTGGAAAAGACGGGCTGGCGTAGCAGCTAAAAAAGGAGATTTTGACCTCATTATTTCTGCTTAATCTCCTGACCTTGCAGCCCAGAAAGAGAGACCCCAACAAGAAGTAGCCCAGGCCGAGCCTGATCAAGGAAGGAAATCCCGACTTCTCAAATCCCGCCTCCCCTTCACAATAATCCTCTCTTTCCAATTCTCAATCCCTCGCCGTTGATCGCTGCGGGCCTGAGCAGCAGACACAGGGGAAGCCGAGGGCGGCGGAGGCGGGCGGAACGCGCCGAGGGACCGCCCCAGACCTGTCAGGAGCTCCATCACTCTTGGCGGCCAGTTTATTTCCCTTTTCCTCATCAGGGTTAAAACCTGGTCTACCGCCAGTCTCGATAACTTATCCTTGACCTTCATTCGCTTCTATTTGTGCTGCTCAGCGAGATCTGAGCCAGCTACGCAATGGCTGTTTTATTTTGACTGCCAATTTTTTTTTAAACTAATGTCTGGCTCAAAAATCCAAAACAAGTGAAGCGTTAATTGATTGAGAATCTCTCGAAAATCTCGAAAATTTCATCAGCAACAGCTACAGAGTACCAAAAATTAATATATTAGACACGGGGCTGTGTAGTATAGCTGCTCAGTCCTGATGGGCTGGTACCCGATCTCAACTGGATGGCCTGAAACCAAGTGAGATTAGTTGCCCTGCTCAAGGGCACAAATCGCCTCATCGAGCTGGGTTTCGAACCCACGACACTCCGACCAAAAAAGCAGACCTCCAAACTCTGGACTGCAACACAGCTTGGTCCGAGATATATGATGAGCTAGTTTGGAATGTTTATTTCCAGAAAAAGCCTAAGGTTGATGAAAATCCCATAGCAAACGGTTTAGAGTAAGAAGCATCCCATGGCTACAGCCTCCAAGTGAGAAGCATCCCATAGCAACAGCTTCACATAGTTATGAAAATCCCATAGACGAACCCGAAGCGACGGCGCCCTATTGGTCTTTGGCGAGCTGGGACTTCTCATGGGCGAGGCCATCATGTGGTGCTGCAGCATCTCCTCTGTGCTTCGCTCCTTGAACGCGCAGCTCATCGACTTGGCCTTGGTGTAGTCCAGAGCGCACGGTCCAACTGAAATTCCGCGAGCTCATGGGGTGTCATTTTTGGCCAAGCTGATCAGCTATCTAATCGACCAACTTACCTAGCAAGGAAGCCAGCAAAGGACCGTCGCATGGATCCCCGAGAATACTGTCGGGCTCATAGAGCTGCTTGCCCTGCTCAACCAGGTACTCAACAATCTTGGCTAGACGCTTCTCCAGCAGGGCCACTCGGATCCATTGATACTTTTGAGGATTCTGGTGGGCGGTTGGTTTGCGCTGCTGCTGACTGACGCTGTGGCTGCCGTTGGCGACCTCTATGGCCAGACGGTCGAGCACGTGACTGGCCGCAGGGCAGCACTTTGCCACCCTGTGCAGCAGCGCCAGGCTCGTGTTCTCGCGAAACACGCCGGTAAGAAGGCCTTGCCGCTTCAGGCCGTACAAGAGGCAGTTTTCTACGCTGACTGAAAGTAAAGTTGGTTCGGTAGTGGCTGATTAACTAACTAACTAACTAACTAACTAACTAACTAACTAACTAACTAACTAACTAACTAACTAACTAACTAACTAACTAACTAACTAACTAACTAACTAACTAACTAACTAACTAACTGACTAACTAACTAACTAACTAACTAACTAACTAACTAACTAACTAACTAACTAACTAACTAACTAACTAACTAACTAACTAACTAAGTAACTAACTAACTAACTAACTAACTAACTAACTAACTAACTAACTAAACTAAACTAAACTAAACTAAACTAAACTAAACTAAACTAAACTAAACTAAACTAAACTAAACTAAACTAAACTAAACTAAACTAAACTAAACTAAACTAAACTAAACTAAACTAAACTAAACTAAACTAAACTAAACTAAACTAAACTAAACTAAACTAAACTAAACTAAACTAAACTAAACTAAACTAAACTAAACTAAACTAAACTAAACTAAACTAAACTAAACTAAACTAAACTAAACTAAACTAAACTAAACTAAACTAAACTAAACTAAACTAAACTAAACTAAACTAAACTAAACTAAACTAAACTAAACTAAACTAAACTAAACTAAACTAAACTAAACTAAACTAAACTAAACTAAACTAAACTAAACTAAACTAAACTAAACTAAACTAAACAACTAACTAACTAAAAATGATATCATATCAATAAAAAGACTCACTGCACAGCTTTGTTATAACTGGACTCTCCTCGTGAATGAATTTTCTAGCCACGGACTCTTCCATCAGCTGCTTGACTTCCCGTTTCACATGACGAAGCAGCATCTCGCGGTTCTCCGCTCCGATGTCAGCAGGCCCGCCAGCTCCCCCATTGCTGCAGCCGTCATCGTCCCCCCGATGCGCCGGCTCCGACTCGGAGCGCTGCAGTCGGCGAGCCGCGTTGGACACAAACTTTGGCAGAAGTCGACGGGACATGTCGCTTTCCACACGTGGTCAGGCGGAGTAGGGCTGCGCGGCTAATGCCGAACCAAGGTCGCCAACTTAAGGCTATAAAAGCCAGTCGGACAGCCCTGTTGCTACGTCCAATTATTATCGAGCTGGGCCAGACAGCTCTCAGAATCAGAAATAGCTTATTTTTAGTCCGAGAGCGCAGCGCAGAACTTCGGGGTGGCTGGTCTGGCTTCTAACGGGAAAAGGGACGGGAAGTGATAAAATTTTCGTCCCTTCTCGATTTTTTAGAAGGAACGTACGCCGTCTCCTGTATCCCATTTCTCCCTCTCTCCCTACTCTTCCGAGCGGGATGAATTGGGAGAATGGGAAGAAAAGGCTTATGGGATGAAGTTATAAATGTACAATGAGTGTACAGTTCCCAATCCGTCTCTCTGTGAGCCGCTGCTCATTGAGTTGGTGCTTGGGGCCGCCAGCTATGTACTTTTATTACGCTGTGCAGCTCGCCACTGCGCCACTATCCTAGATTTTTTTTGGCAAGAATCATTCGTCCCTACTCGAAATACAATACAGGATTTCAGCAATTAGGAAACGAAGCCACTCGTTAAAGCCACTTAGCTACCCACAGGTTTGATTCTGCACCAGTACCTCATCCTCTTTTTCCCTACGCTGAAAACAAAGTGTGTTGGCAGACTGCCTGCAGCTAGCTCTTTTGTCAGGAGAAGCAATATTACTAATTGAATTCTCAAACCAGCTAGCAGCTGGATCAAATTTTACTCTGGCTAGTTATGCATGGCGGTGATCTACGAACTAATCCATTCGTATTTCTTGTGTAATAATTAGCTCCTTCCTAGACTGTGCTGATTAGGCTTAAAAAACTAACTTTAATTTCCTGCATGCTTTACTGCAAGTAGAATGATGGTAAAGCTGCCGCTTCCTAAATAAATTAATTATCCATATTACTTTTTTATTGGCTCGAACCCACCATCAAAGGGCTCATACGTTGTCTAAAAAATATACAGAGGAATTTTAGACTAGTTGCTTCGATGACTGGAAGGTTGTGGGTTCGACCCCCAGCTCTGGGACACAATTAGTACCCTTGAGTGAGGCATTTAATCCCGAATTGCTTCAGTCGAACCAGCTAAAGATCGGGTACCGTCAGGAGTCAGGACTGAACAGCTGTACACAGCCCTCTTTGCGTTTCAAATCTAATTCCTCCAGCAGAATCAATCTCGCTTTAAAAATAAAGTTGCAGACTTGAAAGGATCTCAGGCAGAATTAGCCACTTCCTGCTTCACGGATGAAGCTTCCGTAGCCTAGGATCAGGATCGGGGGGGAGGTGAGGGGGGATAATGGGCCTTGGCGACCCCATGTCGCGCCAGTCCATCATCAACTTAAAGCTTCACGTACCCCTGATCTCCCCTCTCTTCCTCTTCCTCTCGCCATCTCTCCCTCTCAATCAATCCGATCGCTCGCACGTAGCGTGGCAAGCCGTAACTGGGCAGGAAAAGGAATCCCGTGCTCAGCCCACCTTCCCAGCCCAATCATCCAATTCACTAAGAACCGCAGCCGACACAGACAGAAATGCAGACTGTGGAGAGGCACGTGAGTCGCATCTCTCTATCTCTCGCTCTCTGTCTGTGTGTGTGCGTGCGATTACACGGTTGTCGTTCGCCCTCAAAGCCGTGATTTCTCTACATCCCTATTTTTTTTCTGTCTGGACCCGTCTCTCACCCGCAGCCGGGCATACAAAAAAGCGGGGCTTCCTGCTGAGGCCTGTTGTGCCCGTCCGTACGCGACGCAAAGTTAATGGGCCAGGCTGGCGACAGCTAACGGGCAGACTGAGCAGCAGCCATAATAAATCTCCTTGCCGCTAGGGCTTTGCACAGCTGAAATATTAAGGTCTGTTTGTTGATACAGTCTCGTTGCGTGGACACAAACAAAAAAGCTTTGCGAGACTTGCTGTCAGGAAGGATGCCCTCCTGCATTTGGACAACCACAGGCATTGACTTCGGCTGACTAAGGCAGTCTAAAAGCAACTGACCCCCGTCAGGCGATGCACCGGAAATCCGTTGGATGCACCGGCCCCGGTCGCATCCGGTCCAGTCGCTATCGAATGACATCGGCCGAAGCCGAGGCGGCCACAATGGCGGCTGCGGCAGCGGCGGCCGAGGAGGAGGCCGCGGACTCCACTGGGGACGGGCAGCTGCGGACTCAAGCGATTGGCGCGGCGGTCGTACTGGTGCTGTTTGTGACGACATTCGCGGCCGTTGTCACTCTCCTGCTGCTGCCGCCGTCAGCCAGGTCGGCAGCCGCCGGTTCAGCAGATTTCCTCCGACTTGAGCCGCGTAGTCTAGAGGCGTCGGTCACCACCATGGAGGAGGCCGCTAGAAGACTCTCGGAGAAGCTGACAAGAGCTGCCTCAGCCGTGCATTGGCGCCCCCTGCTGGCCTGGGGCGGCTTCAGGCCTCTGGACTGTGCAAGGCTTGGCAGGTGAAAAATCAAAATCCGTGTCCTTGTAATGCTGTGGGCCTTTGTGCGTTCAGTTTGTGTTCGGCTTTGCTCTTCTGAATTTTCACCTAGGAACGACATTCGAAGTTCCTTGAAGTTCCTTGCTCAAGGGTAGAAAGGGTAAAAATTGTATCCGAGAGACTTGTAAATCCAAGTGACTCGAAACCGCGACCTTCTGGTCCTGAGTCGGTTGCCCTAACTTGGAGCCATGAGCCATGATTTAATAATTTCTGATTTTTCAGACCGAGCTGTCACCGTTTCTAGATTCAATTTCGGTTTCTATAGGGGGTAACTGGGTTGCTAAAGGGAATATGAGAAGGCCCGTGTCGAGGCAATATGTCATTAATTTAGTCAATTGATTCAAAGAGATCAAACAGAGATTTATTGATCGCATCAGGTTCCGTCATAGTCAGCTAAATTCATGGACATTGGGCCAAAGAAATTTGAGAGTCTCTTTTGTCTCATCTAGACTCTCTAATTAGCTGATCAACTCCAACAGATTTTGATAGATTGTTTCAGGGAGATTGAATAAAGAATGAAGACTCAATCTTCCCCTCTCGGTGCAGGTATCCCCAATCAAACGAGGTCTGCGTGCCGTCAACCATTCCGTTGGGACCGTGCAACTCGTACGGCGGCTTCGGCTACTTCAACAGGCAGCCCTGCCTGATGCTGAGCCCAGGCTCCAGCATGGTTGGCAACTATTCCAGCGATCCCAGGATACGATGCCGTGCCACAGACTCCGCCAGCGGGGATAATCTTCCCGTGGCGTACTATCCTACGGTGCGACATCTGTCAGAACATTTCGCCTACTTTCCCCGATATTTCTTTCCCTATAAGAGGGACACGCCGTTTTACCTGCCGCCAGTTGCAATGGTGCAGGTGTTGCAACTCCCTCCCAGTGGTCACCGGGTTCGGCTGAGCTGCTCACTAGCTAATGCTGAGTTCTCAAATTTTACGACTGAACGGACAATGCTAATGATGTTTGACTGACATTGTGCAGTCTGAATCGTTACGAGAGTCTTTTTATGCTTTGCAGGCATCCTTGAGAGTCAGGTGTACTTAGCTGGGATGTCCTATCACTGATCTATTGGTGATAACAGAAGAAATGTCTGAACCTACAGCAATTATATAGTACGAGTCTATACAGGAAGCAAGTCCTAAGCATATAGTAAGTTCGGTGCTCCTGAAAATAAATATACTCTGGTACTCATGATAATTAACCAGCCAAGGTACTCCTGAACATGAAACTACTTTTGCAATTAGCCTATTTACAAAAAACTTTAGAAGGATGCTCATAAGTTTTGCATACAAGACGTAAAAATGCTTTTCTACTACTTTTAACTCACTTTTTAGCTTAATGTTCCTTGAAAATTCATGAATTCACAGATTCTTAAAAATTTGTAGCTAAATAGTCAGGAATTTTATTGAAAAAATATGAAATAAAAATGTTTAACAGCTTCCATTTTTTAATTTGTCAGTACAACTACTTTTGATGCTGGCAGGATAGCTCAGAATAATTAAGATAGTAGTTAAGCTCTGGCTGCACCAAGCTCAGACGGACTCTTTAGTCGACTGCGGCCTCGAGGACTCCTTGGTCTTCTCAACGGCGATGGCTTCGTCCAGGTCGGCGGCCAGGCCCTGAAAATTGGTGCGGCCCTTCATGTCGGGCGTGGAGATCTCCTGGTTGATGATTGACAAGTTTTTGGCGAACAGCTGCAAGCTTGAGCAGAGATCGTCGGACAGTGTCACCATGCACAGGCAGTCTCGCTGAAACGAGTCCACCAGACAGAACAGAGTTCCCGTCTTATCAGTGACGTCATAGCCGATGCCCTGCGCCTTGCAGGTCTGGAAGAACACCGAGTAGTGCACCGCTCCGAGGTTCGAATGCCACAAACGTGTGGACATCGAGGCGAAGCGCTGCCGACCTTTGATGCGGATGTTCAGGCCAGTCTTCTTTGTCTTCTTCTCCATCGCGGCAGTCTCAGCCGGCGACATGGCCACCGTTAATTCGTGATCAAGCGGATCAAAGCGGCCATTTGTAGCGAATAGTACGAGCTGCATCATGGCGGCAGTCTCGCTGTAGTGCAGACTGAGGTCCGTAGCCCATATAGTCTGCCTTTCAGTTTCCGGATCTTCAAATACGAGAAAGTCCACGCTGATGTGGCCGAAGATCTTTCTTTCCCAGCAAGCTGTGCCTACACGCTCGCAGAGGTCGTTCAGCGCGGAGGGCGGAGCGCTGCATTGCGGCATTGAAGCGCCCAGGCAGGCGTACGGCCGTTCCGTGCTGCGCACCTGCAAAATAATCAATGGATAGCCATGACTTATACCTCAGCAAACCTCCTGATCGTTGAAATATTAAAAAAATTCAAGTTTGACGGCTTACCTGATCGCCGCAACTGACGATTCGAATGTTACCCGTGGGCTCAATACACAAATCCACAGTTACGCAGGCCACAATACCCTCCGTTGGCGCCGTGGCCTCCACAATGCCGCCCTGAGCGGTGAACTCGTTCATGAACACCTGCCAGTTAGGATAGGCGTCTGGACAGGCGACTCGGCCGCGGTCTCGCAGCAGCGCCGGCAGCTCTTCCGACACTTTCAAATAGACTTTCTCGTGCGCCCACTTCTGGCTCCAGTTTTCGCCGAATCTTTGACGCTCCCTTAGGGCCCATTCGTAGCAGGGCAGCCGGTCGGCGTCCAAGTAGGCGATGCCGCGGCCGTCGAATTCTGTGTCCATCTTTAGAAGCCAGCGACGCACGCTAAGATTCTCAGTGATCAGCTGGGCTAGGCAGTCCTGCAGTTGCCCGGCCGAGTAAATGTCGAAGTCACTCGGCGGCATCGGGACGTTGGCCGCCTGGAAGACTCGCTTGGCACCCGACTTTGTGCCATAGAGTTGCGTCACCTCGGGCTCGGAGCAGAGGATCGGTAGGTCGAGTTTGTCAGCCACAGCCAAATCGTCCGAGCAGGGAAAACCCGGCACAATGTAAGCCCGGCGCCCGTGCACCAGGCTCCGGATCCGGTTCAATGCTCTTGGCGAATACTTTAGCAGCGTTGCCAAGCACATATTGTGCTGGGGAAAGTTTTTTACCGCCTCCGGTACAATAATGCGATAGCGGTCGCTGATGTCGCGCTGATCTTCGAGCTGACCGGACTCCACGGCGCCGCGAATGCCGGTGAGAGTTGAATAGTAAGTCAGCATTTCGTCACTTAAAGGGACGGGACTGATCAAGATAACGTCGACGTTTGGATCGCGAAGGTCGCCCAGACGAGCCATCTGGGTGTTCTGCAGCCGTCCGAGGCCTTTAATGTTATCCCGGATGTGCTGCGGATAACCAAGCGACGGCATGTGGATAATGGTCCGCCGTTCCGTCCGCCAGCTATCCCAGCTGGCTTCCAGATTAGCAAATCTCCGTCGATATCCTTCCAGCTGTCTGGTGCGAGTCTCTCGTAGCTGGCCCTTGATGTTCAGCAGGCGCAGGTGCAGGATCCATTCGATTGCAATGATTCCGGCCGCCCATTTTTTGCGCTTGTACTCTCTTATTTAGAATCGAAAATTGGGTTAATGTATACGCTATTAATAATATTGGAATATACAATCATTGTGTCTTCTCAGTTTTAAAATGCTTCACAAAACCTACCTATACTCCTTGCGCTTGAGGTGGCCTCTCCAGAGAGACTGGATGATAATACAGGCTCGCTCTCGTCCATTTGACCCTGTGAACCGACGACCCGGTTGTTCAACAAGACGTTGGACATCTTCCCTATTGATGAGGCAGTCTAGCAGCCCCCACTTGTTGTTAAACTTGCCCTCGAGCTCGTGAAACATGGCCAGTTCGAATAGCTGCTCGCCATTCACAAAAGCAATGGGCACTGAGTAGGCCTGAAGCCAGAGCTCCAGCGCTCGAATGGCAGACGAAACGGAGCCCCAGTCCAGGCAGTAGCGCTGTCGGAAGGCTTTGAAATCTGCCGCCTCAGTTCTGGCGTGACCATTCTGAATCACGAACTTTGTCGCTGCTGTGGCCGATGCCGACGCGGACCGAGACACCATTGCTAGCGTTGTTGGTGTCGATGGTGGCGGCGGTCCGGTCGCCGATCCCAGCTGCGGGTTCTGACGCTGCTGCTTAGAAGACTTCGACGAGGACTTGGCGTCGGCATTCAATTCGCAGAGCCGGCGCGCTAGTCGCGTAACTTCGTCCGAGTTGGTCTGCAGGTCGGAGCGTCGTTCAGACGGGTCGTGCAGGTGCAAAGTCCGCTGCCGGATCGGACTGGGGTCCAGCGTCAGCTTGGAGGCCGGCGGTATCAGCCCGCGTTGCATCAGCGATAAAATACCTCGTCGGGCGTCGGCCTCGGTGATTTCCGGCGGCGGCAGCGCTGAATCAATGCGGTTGGCGCGCGGCAGCGGGGCCAGTTTGTCGACGTTTGAGCCGCGAACGATGGCGGCAGGCTGCGCACCGGAGCCAGAAGCGTAACCGCCAGTGAGTCTTGGTAGAGCCACGCCGTATCTGTCCCGCACTAGAGGCCGGTTGAATGGATTCTGCGGATCGGCGAGAGCTTTGAACGCGCGCAGCTGCTTCCACTGCTCGCCGGGGCTCAGACTGCTGTTCCAAAATGACTGACCCGTCATGTCTTGTTGTTGCAGCTGCTGCAGTTGCTGCTGGACCTCGTCCAACTGTTGGAGTTTCTGTGACTCGAATAGCTGATCTTCCAGACTGGGCACGACTCGCACTCGATTGTCAATGCGCTCCAGCAGCTGCAGTGAACGGGCCCGCAGTTGCTCTTCAACTCGGGCCAGAGCGGCTCGCAACTCAGCCTGATCGACGGCGGCGGCATCTCCGGCTCCTGTTTTGGCCACTCGTTCGCGAAGAGCCGTCAGCTCCGACTGGGCATCGGCCAGCAACTCGGACACGTCAGGCAGCTGCGATTGAGACGGCGTTGCTGATTGCTGCAGCTGCTCCTGGATCGACATGACTGAAGATCTTGGAGTTTCCTTGAAAAATAAATTCTCTCGCTCCGAAATACCTAAAAGAGGCGGCTTTCTATCAATCCCCAGGCTTTGGGATGCACAGTGATACTCCCTGGCCCTGATCCGTTGTAACTGTGCGCTTTGACTGTACTCAAATTGCCCGGCAGAAGAGGACAAGAGCTGTACCATGCAGGCTGAGTCGCTGCCTAGTAAGGGTTTGAGGTGGATAGGCCGGGCGTGCGGGATGGCTGCTGGTTGCCGGGGGCAACAGCTACTACGCGCAGTGCTTTGGTAGGTAAAAACCTGCGAGCAGGCATAGTTTGCCTGGGCTTAGCTGACTGCCCCAGTACCCTTTTCTTACCCTTTGCCTCTCCAATTCAGAGCTCACTAGAAGAAAAGAGCATTAAAAATTCGACGCTGCCATTTTGCAGTTAGAAATTTTGTTCATTCTCTCAGTCCGTCTTACCCTTTGGCGGCTTCTGCTTGTGCGGTCTTTCCTTGCCTTGCTGTAGCACTAGCTGCAAATTCACAACATGTTAGAAGTCCAAGCTGGTTTTGATTCTCCTATCGTACAAGCTAGCTGAAAATAAGTTTTAAATCTGTCAATAATACATTTTCTTGAATAAAATTAAAGCAAGCCTACTTATCGACAGTAGTGTAAAAAGCTAATGAAGACTGATTTTTATCCCGAAATTTCATTGCAAATAATGTTGTGCAATTCATGATTTTCTTTTTGAAGCCTGTCTTGATGATGAGATCGGATGGAAATGCATCACACTTGGTAAAAATTGATGCGAAAGCATGCTTTCCTGCTCACTAATCAACTTTTCTTCTAGTTGATTTGCTTCAAGCCGAGTCAAGGAACCTCATGGCGAAGCAAGCGACTGTTTGCTCTGGCGCATGTGGTCGTTTTTCATCTCTTTCATGCACAGCCCCGATCAAAGCGAAGCTTCCCTGACTCGCTAATGGTAATTAGAGAGCGGGACCAAGGCTACAGGTGAAAATCTGCTGGAATTCAAGTTCACGGCTCCATGGCGAACATGCTCGCCGGGAGAAGGCAATTTTCTTGCTTCTAGGCGTAGCCTACAATTTTCTTGCTCCGCTGCTCAAGCAGGCTCCTCTCGGCGGCTTATTTGTTCATCTGCTCCTAGCCATCACTTGCACTATTCAGCTTCCTGAGGGACTGATTGGCAAAGTTGCAATTAAGCTTTGTTTCATCTTGATGCGACAGTCAATCTTTTGTGCTAGAATGCTAGCCCGAGCCAGCTAATGTCATTGAGAAAGGGTGGCTACAGACAGCGACCAGCTAATGAGAGGTTTGGATCGTGTAGACATGAAGCTGCAGAGCAAAAACTGCTGAGCAAAACACTGATGAAGCGCACAATATAGGATGAGATAGCAGCTCTGCATCAGAAAAGAAACTCGGTACGGCATAGTTCATAAATATATGCAGGAGAGCTCTAGAGGGGTGCACAGGTCCAACTCCGGTTTAACAATCAAGGCTTAAAGCGATTAAAATCGACCACTCGATGTTCCTTTGAGCATACATTATGCAGCAGTTAAATGCTCAATCAACGGTGTACATCAGCTCCGACTTTCCAAGACTTGATCCACTATAATAGGGGATAAAAATCCCCTGGCAGCAGCTGATTACAAGTTCACTCACAGAGTAGTAAATTTACGGCAGTTTAAAATTGATGTGTAATAATGCGGCCACGTAATTCGCTTAAATATGCATGTAAAAATCAGCCAAAGGTGAGGAATTCATCAACTTTCGTTAAATAATCTCTAAGAATCCTCATGACTTATCAGGGAGAGAGAGAGAGTGAGCGAGCTTCAGGTTGAGTAGCAAAGCCAAGATGAAGACGACAGCTCAAAACAGGAAGTCTCACCAACTCGAATAATGACAGAGGAGACGCCGAAGACAAACTCTATGTATGATTATTCAGCAATGTAGGTCGATTCCGACGACAAAAAGATTCGGGTCGGAAGCTCTAATTAGAAGTGAAAACGAAGACAGATGTCAGTTTCATTCCGCTCAGGAACTTAGTCCGTTTCCACTCTCAACAGAGATCGAGCATCCAAAGTGGATCATTTACCACGTACAACAGACAGAAGTGAGTAGGTTTTTAGCTCGTATAAGATCCAAGCCAAAGAAAAGTTACAATAGGACAACGGAAAAAAGTAGAAAATCTGGTTCGATGGTAAGTTACCATTCAAAGCCTAACAGCCTCTGATATTCGGATATTAATTGCGTGTAAAAGAAAAAACTAACAGCTGAAGAGCTAATCCCAGTGAGTACCAAATGTCACCGTTGTTTGGAAGAAGGACGACGGCACCGTGCATCTCTGCCACCATTTTGCCGATGGATACGAGCAAAGTCTTTCTCAGTCCAGCAAAACTGCCGTTGCAAGACCTTCTAACCTGGGAAGATATATTTGCGCGCCTGTATCGAAGCCAAGGACCACTAGAAGTTACCGTTTTATCAGGACGCAACACTCGTGTTTTATGGAAAATTATTTTATTTGGTTAGGACCAACTTTGAGTCTGTAAATTTTGATCTGTTGCACGTAGGGTGATAATTTTTTCACCTGAGTATTCGAAATTTTATGTGCTTTTACCTAGTATATAGCTTGTGAGAAATGTTTACATGTACGAGTATTAAAAAAGTTGTACAGTAGAGTAAAAACACACAGTTGGCGTGCATAGAAAGCCATGTATACTCGTGGTGACAAAGGTGTCCAAAGTGTTTTCCACTTCAGAAGTAATTTAAAAATCCGATACATATCCAATACAATATGGCCATGCAGATACGAAGAGCTACAATATATTGTACTACTTTCTGACCCATGAAACACGAGTGTTGCGTCCTGATACAACGCTAACTTCTAGTGGTCCTTGATCGAAGCCTTTAGAACGCTAACTTCTTGTCTGTTGATCACTTCTCAATCAATCTTTGCGTTGCCCTCATTATTGCATGCTATAAGTTATCATAAAAATTCTCACGCTTTTCATTTGATTGGCAGGGTGTGGTAGACGCAGTTGTGCGACTACACTACATAATCTTTAAGATTAAGTTTTGCACTAACTGCGGGGCAAATTGCCTATAAAGCCTTAGGGGTTAGTTTTTATCCGTGTAATTTGCACGAAAAGTTACTTTGAGCCATAACTTCATGCTTAATCTCAGGTTGGAGTGATTTGATTCGAACTAATCGATAGCTCGCAGCTGAGAAGAAGAACGAATGATTTCAGTATGCGAGCGTATTTTCTGTGTCAAGCATCGATATGGTGTCATTTGTTGTACAAAAAATTTTTTTCTCGTATATTTAGAGGTCTCTTTGCATTATAAGCGCATATAATTAGAGTTGGGCTCAATTAAACTATACATTGAACCTGTGTGTGCCACTAAAGTTTCAGCCGAGAATTCTAGGGAGAGCATGCAGCCTTTATTATTGAAGTCTAAACATAAAAAAAGACAAGGAACAAGCGCAGGTACATGTCAATAACTCTATTAGCTATCTACGAGGTATATTCCTCTTACTTCGAGTACATGTGACCTTTGCACAGGTAGGAAAAAATAATAACCGTGTAACTGTGCCTCATCTTCACTTGTCCCAGTTATCTAGCAGCTATTTGCACAGCAGGCACAAGCTGAATCGTCCCGGCTGATCCGACCTTCCGCTGCTTCTGCTGCCCCTCCCACCGCCGCCGCTGTCGTTGGACTTTTCATCTGCCAATCGATTTTGTCCCGATTTGCCAGCTGAGACACCCGTGTCTGACATCATCGTCAGCTGGAGCTGTTTACCGCCGACCTTGCTATCGCAGGCATCGTCTGCATCGCCGAGTAGCAGCTCGTCAGCGTTCGTCCCCTCGGCTACCTTGTTCGCCTCCTCTACTGATGCTCGTTTATTATTTTCGCCGAAGAACAGATCGGCGTCGAAGTTGGCCGCGATCGTGTCCGAGTTGTCAAGCCGTCCGTCCGGATCCAGCTCGGCCGCTAGAGCCCAGGCGGCGCGAGCGTCGGCCCACAGACTGGCGGAGCAGGTTGGCACTGCGGCGGCGGCGGCTGGCACAGCAGTGGCCGAGAGAGTATCCGGAGTGCGCGACCGACCATCGGCTGGGCTGCCCGCCGAGCTGCTGCACAGTGACGAACGAAGCGAACGACGACTTTCTTGACAAGCCCCGTCTGGGTTCGGCGCAGCGCCGAATGTTGGCGATGGCGTCGCCGAAGCTACCGAATTCGCGACCGAATTTGTGACGGACGGACCGGCGTTACCGACTGTGGCCTCGAATCTGTCTGCTAAGCAAGCAGCGCGAGCCTGGGACATTGCCGCCAGTCTGGCTGCCTGCGCCAGAGCCAGCAGCGTCTCCTGACTGTCGCTGCTGCCGCCGCCTCGAGCGGCCTCCCTGGCCGACCGAAGACTGACTAGCAGGCGTTCGGATAGGCGGCAGAGCTTGTCCTGGCCGTGTTGACTGTCCAAGCACAGAGCCTGATTGTTGCTTTTGCTGCTGCTGCAACCGCCGCCGCTTCTGCCGCTTTTAAAGCCGGCTGCAGTGGACGCTCCGCAGCGGATGAGGTGAGCCCGGAGCTGAGCCATCGCGGCTGTTAGAGACCGAAGACTGCTGCCAAGGTGCTCGCGATTGCCGATGGGACAGATGGAGGCCATAAAGCTTGACCAACAGTGGCTATCTGTGAGATCAATTTGCTATTTTTTTGGCTACTGATGGAGTACTACTCGTATGAGCGGTTTAGGTTTAAGCGCATGCCTGTTACAATATTCGACTTACATTTGTTCCGTTGTCTTGAAACTATTCGTTTATGTATGACACTGAAATGCTACTTTCCTTGTCCGTCTGGTGAAACAGATGCAGATGATGGGATATCACTGCATGGGATGTTAATCTAAAATAGAATCTAGGAAGAAGGTTTGAGGGTAAGGATACGGTGACTGGGATACGGCAAGTGCGAGATTTCCCCAATCGCGCTGCGTGTTCGGGTGAGGGTAAAAAAGCTTGGCATGAAAATCTTCGCCCATACCCTAAGGCTCGAATCCCCCCTCCCCTCCCAGAGGCTCAGCCGAGTGCTTTCTACACTCGACAGTGCGCAGCCATGAGAAGCCAAATTGCGGAAGGCCTGTCTGGAGGCGTATAGAGACTTAGGCGTCTAGCAAAGTCAGGCGTCTAGTCGTGCGTTGTTGATCTTGTTTCAACCAATCCGGAAGTCTGAGGGACTGAGGGAGAGGAGAATGATGAAGATGAACGTCGCATTTGCCTATTCAGATGCTGAGCACTCCCATTGCGCCATCGGACAGGTGGGGAGGGACTTCAAAGAGCCGTCTGATCGTCCCTACTCTTCAATAAGGCCTTGCTTGTTTGAATCTGCTTTCGAAATCCGAAATTCGAGCTCGGTGAATTAGCCGTCAGCTCAAGGCCGTTAAAAGCAAAGATTTTCCCGCATTTCATACAGGAGGAGAGCGCGTTTGGAATAAAAAGGGGATTATAATTTAATACGAGCATAGAATGTAAAAGAAATGGGAGATCTGGATTGACTTGTAGGATGAAATCACTGATGAAATCAGGATGTGACTGGGCAGTAAGAAAGCATTAAGCAAATCCAAAAAAGCCTTCACATATATAATGTACCGTTAGCTCGCATTGAATCATGTTAGGTTCGCCGTGACTTCAAAATCTAAATCCTCGCATGCGGTGTTTAGTTTGTAACTTTTGTCGGATTTTGGCAAGTTCTAAAACACTTCCCCAGACATTTTGCGCCGTGATCCAAATAACTCGATCAGTCACTAGTGTAAGACTGAGAAGCAACTGTTTGTAGTTGACCAGTGCCGAGAAAAAGCTTAAAGTCGAACATACGCGATTGAGTATATTTTATATTATTGAAAACAACGTGGCGACTGCTTAAGCCGCCATACGCACATTCCATACTGTACATTGGGGGGGAGAGAGAAACGACGTCACGAGGGCGAGAGACGGAGAGATACAGAGAGAGAGAGCTAGCACGCGGCACAACAGCGTAAACAACACAGGCCTACAACTAGTTTACGTGGTACATTCACAGAAATCAAGTTAGTCTCAAGTTTATTTCATTTTGTCTTTTTTCTTTGCAACCTGTCACTTAGATTCTTTGACATATAAGCTTTTTAACTTAAATACTCGTAAAAAGTTTGCCTCGAGGAATTTTTTTGCTATCGATTCACTGTTTTCAACTGGTCATGTGATTTTAATAGAATCTCTAATTTATAAGGGAATGTTATTTTCTGGATTTAAAATGACATCAAAACAACTTTCTATTTATAAGGAAAGTACATATTTTCGAAAGAATCTTGATCGAATAGCTAACAAACAGAGCAGCAGTTTTGGCAAGCCCAAAGATAACGTATTGCTTTTTACCTATTATTCCCATGGTAGTCTGTAAGAGAACCCCTAGATGTGTGTCTTCAATTTTGGCAAAAGTGAGTGAATCTTAGCAAGACATTCTCAATCCTGTGTTGCCATATTCGTTCGTCTTCAGGCCGGGCCACAGTTAACCATAGACAGTTGTCGAACGGCTAGTGCCCTATACTCGTAGTAGGCTTGTCAAAATTGAAGTCACGTTTGCCATAGTCGAGTTTGAAAGGTAAAATTTTATTCGCATTTTATAGGAAAGTCTAAATTTGTTTAAAATTGCAGACATGCCCGATTCGGTTATGCCGCTAGACTTTGGCCGCGACTCGATAAGCATAATCGAGGATGCCACAGCTACCGCACGTAATGCTCCGACAGATCGCAACGAGTCGGTAAGGATTAGTCCAACGGTTTTCGTCCTTGTTCAGACGTGCTACGAGCAGTGGGGTAGATGGCACAACTACCATCTGTTCAGGTTGTTTGCCATGTTTAAGGGCGAGCACAGGGTGCGATTTTCTGTGGACATGATCCTGCCCAAAATGGCCCTGGAGATCAGAATCGACGGCAGCGTGGTCTACTCGCGTCTGATGCGCTCCGGCTTTCATAATTTTGCCAATCTAACCGACTTTGTTGCTAACCAGATCAACTGCGCTTTAAATAAAGCCCCTTTGCACACGATTTCACCGGACGAGTACGCCAAGTTTATGGAAAGTTTCCGACGTCGGGACAGCGACTGCGTTGACCAGACCGACATGCGGCCGAACGATGACGCTTTGATGTCGACTGGCGGCAACTCCATGCAGGACAGGACCAACACGGGCACTCAGCACAGGGGCCGGAGGAATTACACAACTACTGGGGGCACAACGATTTAATTCTATGAAATTTCTTGAACTAAATTTGACCTGCTCCGATGACCATCGTTACAGAAGCGCTACGGCCCTACTGATTATGGCTACGTGCTATCCGCCGTATAGGCAAACAAGATCGTTGATCAATCAAATAAATATAGATTATCGGCCATGTCTATAAATGCAGAATAGAGCATTTTCTTGATTTATGAGTAGGCTGTTTCAATGTTTTAGGACAGACTTTATTGAATGCAAACAAACCCGGTAGGTACAACAGTGTGACGCACACGTAATGTACACTGAGGTAAATAAAATAGACAGGTTCAAATTCCGAGCTTAAGGATTTCGAATTTTGTGACGGGGCGCGTACTTTGCAATGGTAGATTGTATAGTAGGTAACGGAGTGAAATAATGGCCAGACACGAGTGCGCGTTAGCGCACGAGTGTCTATGGCCATTATTTCACGAGGTTACCTACTACGCAACGTCATTGTATCTTACGCACAGCGATGGTTCAATGAAAAACTTGAGCGGTCATTATTTCAGCCTATTTGAATTCGCGCGACCATTATTTCAGGCTAGGGGGAGCGGTCATTATTTCAGCCTAACAATTTGGGGTGGCGGGACCTAGACTAGACATCTAGACGGCCGGGTCTAGTTTAACTCAAGGGAAAGGGTGATGTGGCCATAGACTAATAAGAAAAAATCAGTCTGTTGACTGTATGGACTTGGACTAAGTGGGTTTTAGAACTTTGCATATATGGTTATGAATTGAGACTTTCAGTTGAAGTTTGGACCCTAAAGCTATCTGATTTTTAACAGTTTATTTCATTTCTAAAGTATGGTTCTTATTAACTGGTCCCATCTTCCGGTGGACAGTCTAAACGGAGTGAGCAGTAATGAATTGGAGATTATTTCCGAGATTAGTGTAAACGAGCATCAAAGTGACAACGGCTTGAGCGAGTTCATCAAGTGGACAACACATCAGTGTGATGAGCACAACGTTGCCATGACCAGTACAAAAACATCCTATGCTTCGGTGGAGGTGACGCAGGAAACGCATGTGAAGCGTGGTAAGCTGGTTTTAAGACTTTGTTGACTTCGTTTTACGCTCGTAAGACACAAAAATATTAAAGATTTTTACGCATCGAAATGTTTTTATTGCAGCTCGGATGGATCCGGAGCGGGCGGTTCGCTTTTTCGAGAACTGCCACTTTGAAAACTGCACGTTTCAGTTCTAATTATTTGTTAAAATTTTGACTGACTATGCCTATGTTTACTCTGTTTTTTATTTTTGGTGAATAAACGTGTTGTCTATGGTTTGTGGCTTTTGAATTTTGACTAGCCTGAAATAATGATCGTTCAAGATTGTAATTGCTCTATCGATGTGCTTAAGATACAATGGGAGATTATTTATATGGTTCTAGAGTTAAGCAATAAGCAAATTCACGAGTGGCGTAGCCACGAGTGATCTTTGCTTATTGCTTAACGATGGAACCATATGAATAAGCTTATTGTCACTATCGTTTAGCATACTCGACTAGAACGTTTCTGATTCGCTGAGGCATCGTTAAACAATCGGCGTTAAACAATGAATCTTTGACTGAAGCGTTGTTAGTATGGTAAACCATAGTAACAATGGATTTAGGGCTACAAATCATCATAAAAAAACAGAACCTTTGTTTCATCGTTAATTACTTAATGAAGTTAATTATCAATTGAAGCTGGTGCTTGCATGTATACTGCCACTATCCTGTGGGACATTTTTTTTAATTTTTAGAGCGCTTATAAAAATTTTAGAGGGCCGACTCTGCTGAAAAGAAAACAGTAGCTGACAATTTTCTGGCCTGCTGCGGCCTGACGGCATTGGAAAAGCTGCAGAACTTAGTGTCACCCCGCCTTGTGACAGACTTGTCATTTGAGAACATAAAGGCAGCACTGACCTCCTATTTGCGTCCTAAAGAGAAGCTCACGATTGCCGAACGTGTCCGCTTCTTCAACATTCAGCAAGCAACCGGTGAGCTCGTTAGCGATTTTGTCAGTAGACTTCGCCGTTCGGCTGCTGATTGTAAGTTTGACACGCTAAAGACATGCCCGAGCCCCTCGGAAGAACTAATCCAAATGGCGCTTATCGCTGGTCTGCGCAACGGGCGAGAGCAGCAGCGAGTTCTGGAGACGCTACAGCTGACAGCGTTGTCCGTATCCGAAATCTTAGACTGCATCCGCAACCTCGAGCAAGTCGACAGTTTCGTATCGAAGAGAACAGAACAAACGGTTGGTCCCTCCGCAGTCCCACAGGCGCAAACCGTAGTCTCCCATCAAGCCAGCTCGACCGAGGCTACGTTGCATTATGCCAGCCCAAATCGAAAAGACGGTCATCGTACTCGCCGAACTATCTCCGCATGCCGCTACTGTGGAACATCGCATCCTGAAGGAAAATGCCCCGCCTTTGGCAAGACATGCTCGAAGTGCGGAAAGAAGAATCATTTTGGCGCTGTTTGCAAATCAGCTGACCGACCCATCCACCACGCAACTGCCGACGAGGACGACGCAGTTACCACCCTGCCGCCAATGACAAACGTGCTACATCTAACTGACACACTAAACTCAATTAATTCAGCAACAGAAACAGTGCGCGTCAACCACAAGACATTGCAAATGCAAGTTGACACGGGAGCATCCGTCTCCGTGCTTTCAAGCGCGCAATGGGCCTCATTGGGCCAGCCGGCACTACAGCGCTGTCACCGGCGCCTAGAAGCATTTGATGGACACGTAATGCGTTCGCTTGGCAAGATGTCCACTACAATAGAGTTATGAGGGCGTCTCCATCCGGCGGAACTAATTGTAGTGACTTCAAAAAAACCATACGGCTTGCTTGGTCGGGACCTCCTCGATTCAGACAGCCTGTTTCACACCGACGACATGCCATCAGACAATAACGCCATGGAGAAACTGCCCACCATCCGAGGTGTAAAAGCCCGCATGGAGCTGGTAGATGGCGCTCGCCCACAATTTTGCCGTGCTCGCCCTGTCCCCTTAGCCCTGGAAGACAAAATCAACGCGGAACTGGATCGTCTCCATCGCCTTGGCGTCATCGAGCCAATAGAAGGCCCAGTGAGCAACGCCTCGCCGATAGTGTGGGTAAAAAAGAAGGACGGGTCACTGCGAATGTGCGCTGACTACAGCGTACATGTCAACTCGAAAATAAAGTCAGATGCCTATCCAATACCGAACACAGAAACAATTTTTTCCAAACTTAAGAACGCCAAGACGTTTGCTACGGTTGATCTGCGCTCTGCGTACTGGCAGATCGAGCTGGACGAAGCAGCAAGAGATCTGTCGGTAATTAACACATCAAAAGGACTATACCGTGTGAATAGACTCCAGATGGGCATGAAAAATGCTTCATTTGTATTTCAACGAACGATGGAATCCATTCTGTGCGATATTAAAGGAGTACTAATCTACCAGGACGATATCCTTGTGCACGCACCAGACAAAGCGGCGCTCGAGAAGCGTCTGGCTGCCGTAAGGACGCGCCTTACTGAGAAGCGGGTAACCATCAACGAATCTAAGTGCGTGAGTTACTGCGACTCTGTTTCATTCCTAGGCTTTCGGATCTCCGCCGCAGGAATACAGCCGGATGATAGGCTTATTGAGAAAATTCGCCATGTGTGCGTGCCAGAGAACAAAGCTGAACTTGCTCATTTCCTCGGACTCGTCAACTTTTTTGGAAGACTAATACCAAACTTTGCAGGCAAGACCGCCCCTCTCAATAAGCTGCGAAAAGCTGGCGTACCCTTTGTGTGGACTGATGAATGCTCCAGGGCGTTTCAGAACCTGAAAACCGAGATAGCATCAGCACCTGTTGTCCAACCCTACAGCCTGATCAAGAAGTTGACTCTCACCACCGACGCTTCCAAAGGTGCACTCGCCGCTGTGGCAACGCAGGATGGCCACCCGGTCATTTACGTATCACGCAGCCTGACATCCGCCGAAGCCAACTATTCAAACATCGAACGCGAAGCCCTGGCCATAGTCTGGGCCATTGCACGCCTAAAACACTACTTTCATGGCCGACCCTTTACCATTCGCACCGACCACCAGCCACTACTCCGTTTATTTGGTTCCGGCATCCCAGTCGATGCCTCCGCACGCATCGGTCGCTGGGCTATGTACCTCATGCCTTTCGACTACCGGATATAATACGTTCGCGGAAGCAGCATTCCGCACGCCGACGCACTTTCCAGATTGCGATTCGATGGCCACACCACCGACGATAAGGAAACATTCGACGCCATAAACTCTGTGGCCTTCGAAGCGCCTGTAATTGACGCCAGACGAATTATAGCCGAGATGGACCTGGACACGTTTACCCAGAGAATAATCAACCGCTTTCGGCGAGGAGAGTGGCGAAATTGTAGCCAGGCCGAAGCACAGTTCAAAAAGGTCGCCGACAAACTGACAATGGAAAATGGATTACTCTATATGCAGAGGAGGGTGTTCATACCACCGCGACTCAGGCAGGCTGCCTTCAACACAATTCACAGCACGCACTCCGGTGCGCAGGCCTCATACCATTTGCTAGCTGCATCGTGTTGGTGGCCAGGCATGCAGCATGACGTTACCCAGTTTGTACAGCGGTGCCCGGGTTGCAATCAGTTACGCCCGCGCAGTGGCCGAGACAGGGATCACTGGCCGCCGTCAACCTACCCATTCCAACGACTCCATATAGATTGGACGTGAAAGACGCCGGAAACATTCTGGTCATCGTAGACACGTACTCCGGCTGGATAGAGGCCTTCCCGTCCAACGATCGCACAGTCAATTCAGTTTTGCAATGCTTACGGGCCGTATTCACGCGATTTGGCGTGCGGGAGCTACTCGTATCAGACAATGCTCCCGAATTTACCGCTGAGGCACTCACCTCATGGCTGCACGCCAACGGTGTAAAGAAGCTGGAATCGCCCGCTTACTATCCGCAAGCGAATGGGGCTGCCGAGAGAGCTGTACAAACAGTAAAATCTGCGCTGCGGGCCTGGTCTGAAAGAGTGACCCACATGGAATTTGCCCACTTCCTGCAAAAGGTGCTCCTGCACCACAGAAACTCAGCGTCCTCCCGAGGAAGCTGTCCCGCCGAAATACTATTCGGAAGACGACTCCGCGTTCCCATCGTCACTCACTACGAACAGGGTGACGGAGTGACCTACGCACCAAACAGCTCCATGGCCGGAAGCGCAGCGACATTTCTAATGACAGCCGGCCAAAATACTGCGTGGGTCCTCGCCGGTGACCAGCTTCGCTTCGCCAGCACAAACCAATTTGCCCCACTAGCCACCCCAGTGCCTGGACACGACGCAGAGGAAGACGAGGACGACGAACCGACCGAAAAACGTTGCAGTTCCTACTGCTGAGCCGATCGCGACAGAGACCCCTAACCCGGAAGACCTCACGCTCCCGCGGAGAAGCACCAGGACTCGGACTGAACCCAATCGCTTCGTACCCTAGACCAGGCACCAGTCATATGAACTTTATGAACTTCAAATTTGAAACAGTTAAGCGGATAACAGACTATCGATAGAAGAGGACATGTTGTGTAGCGAAGCTACTGCAGCTTTATCCCTTAGCTTTGTTCCTTAGTGTTTTTCCCTTGCACTTGTTATTCCTTCGTTCAACACCGCTCGTTACAGTTCTGTCTATGTCAGTTGCTACTAATCTGATCAACTTATTTTCCCTTAAGACCTCGAGCCCCTTCTCTCAAGTCCGTTAAGAATTCTCAAGCTTTAATAAATCACCGCAAAATACGCTGCCACGAGCAAGCTTCATACAGCAGAGTTCGAAACATATCACCACCTAAAAGTGGACATCGGCCAGAAATTATTGACACGGTGCAAGTTAAATGTATGGATTCGCCCTGAAGATAGTGCATGCGATGCGGCGTCACTAAGCCTAAAGTTATTGACTCTACTGAAATATTGATGTGCCAGCAAACAGTTTAAAGACATTTCTGTAACAACAAAAAACAGTTGGTTTGCTGTTTTCGATAAAAGCCAGTGGCAAAAAAGCCTAACACCTTACATTAATCTAATAATTAATGACAAAAACACAGTTGGGGTAAGTTCAGTTGACAACTGAACGAGAAATTAAAATTTGAGGAGTCGAAGTATTTGAATCGGAACAGCGACCTTCATTGTCGGCACAAATTCTGTCAGCTCGAGCCTTTTCGACCGTTTCAGCTACTTCAAGAGCTACCCTTTCCCCAGGATTGTGGACCCTGGCTGACGGACTCTCCCTCTCGACAACAAGTTTGTTAAAGTTAGCGTAAATTTTTGAATATCGGAAAAGAAGAATTTAATTCTTCTACGACCTTGAGCCTCTTCATATTGCTGGTTCGAAAAACCGAACAGGTTTGGAACTGGTTCGAAGCTCTTCATATCGATGGTTCTGTTTTTCGAACAAGGTTCGGAACTAGGTTCTGGTTCTGGAACATGGTTCGAGAAAATTTCTCGAACCGACTCAGAATAATTAGTTTGAGGACCACTTTTTACGCGCTTTAAAATTCGAAAAATAGTTTTACGGCTCAAAGTCATAGACAGAAAATATTTACTGATAATTCATTGAATTACATGCTTTTTAGATGTATGTAAAGGTTATAATGCACTCGTTCTGTTCGGTGCTCTTCATTTTCCTATCGATTCTGGTTCTGGAATCAGAATTATTCTGGTTCTAGAACCGATTGTCGTGAGGAGGCTCCTTGACAAAAGAAGCAACAAACAGCCAAGAAAGGCTCCTCACACTGCGACCACATTTAACTCATTAAAAATATCTAAGTAGCTAATTTTCGCAAATGGGTGGCTTGTTATACTTATCTTATATGCTTGTGATTCCTTGTTGGAGAAATTTATGGTAGGCGGTAGGCCGGTAGCTCCATTGTTAATTGGGCGGCAGGGCCTAGCTACCTTTGCAACCTTAATGCTACAAATTTTAGACCTATTTAGGCTTTAACATCACCAATGATAACCTAGCAGAATGTCAAGTATGCTTTACATATGAACAAGTAAGACTGAGGGATAGGCATATCTTTAGTCCTAGTTAATTTTTGTTGCTTTATTGCTGAAGACTTACTATTGCGTTTGACTTATGCTCATCATCAGCTAGTTGATTGAAAACATCAGCTCTTATTCAGGTATTCTCGACAATCAAGTAGTGGTAGAGTATACACCTTTAGAATAAAACAGATTTGATGCATTTTTTAAAGTAGAAAATAAGTATACAATTATTTCACAATTCAAACCATTGAAGATGGAGAAAAAAAGTGTAGAAAACTAAAAAAATCAATCTGTGGTTAAGTTTGCTTTTCAAGATTGTTCCTTTTTGCATCTTAACCTATAATTATAGAATTTTATTTGAAATTTCTTAGCTTTTTGGTTTCCATTATTATAAAAAGAAAAAAAAATATAACAAATAGACTAAAGCCAAAGGTTTAATTTTCTCATGATAAAAAATAACTTTAAATAAAATATGTTTAAATTTATATCCATAGTTTCATTTTTTCAACTTTTTGCCAATTTTGCCAATTATATTAGCGATTTTGCATTACTTGTGCACCAATATGCACCAAAACCCTTTGCATGTGCCATACTTGTGCACCAAAATGCACCAAGACCCTTCATGTGTGCCGCACTTGTGTGCCAATGTGTGCCAAGATCCTTCATATGCGCGGGAATTTTCTCCCTAAAAGGTCACCTTCCTGACTATGGCTGAGGTGTTCATGAGCTAGCCTAATGCTCTGCCCATAGTTTGAAAAAACTTTTTTTAACTTAGATAACTTCTACTTCAAATCGTAATTACATGTATTACTTAGTGTGCACAAATGTGCAATTTTTCTTACCTAGAACACCTCTAGGAAAAGGTTGCCTGGCTAGCCAGTCTCCTGTATAGCTATCTTGACACTCCTAACTTGCAGTGTTGGCAACAATGCTGCCATTGTTGGAATCCATCACATTGGAAAGCCTCCTGCTGAAACAAGTTCCCCACACTCGTCACACAAATCCATCTTGGATTTGACTATTACAACTATTTTGTTTAGACATTTTCACAACACACCTAATAATTATAAGTTTGAATTGACTATATGTTTATTTTATTTGCTACATACTGGTTACCCACATATACATGCATAAAAGTTTATATTCTTATAATTTTATTTTTGCCAAAACCACATTCGCCAAAACTGTACTCGCTAAAATATCTTTTGCCAAAACCTCTTGGATTCAAGATATTTTGGTTGTTTTTAATTAGACTTTTATATAATATTCTATTTGTAATATTTTTTATGTAGTAAATATAATATGTAATAAATTTAATTATATGCTTATAAAGGTTATAGAGAATACATTTACAACTGCCATAGCAAAGGCCATTGGTAAACCAATTATAGCTATTTAAGTAACTATCTTAATTAAGAATTTTAGTCATTACTTTCTAAGATACTATTGTGGCTTTTTCAACTAGACTAGTCTCATTTTTTCTATTTTGTTTTGCAGGAATCTATTTTTATCCTACTTACTCTTACATGCCACAGGTTTTAAGCTTTAGTTAGAGGGCTTTATACTTTATTCTTTAGTCTTTTTTTATCCTTTGATTAGTTAGGGTTTGAATAAAAACAAAATAGAGCAGTTACAAGTTAAAAATGCAGCATCTATAATTATTATAAATATAAGATGTGCCTATATCTAATGTGTATAAGGGCTGCTTAATAAGTTTGCAGAAAATCCCATTTCTGCTGATCCAATTTGCCCAAAATTTTATGTGCATAAGTAGTAACCTAATGATATTTCTCAACATAATCTCCAGCCAATTCTTTTCTTTATGTGATGAAACCAAGCTTCAAAACAGGGTCTCAATTCTACCTGTGAGAAACTCTCTAGCTCAGTTCTCAAAAGAGGGTTGTAGCCTAGTGCTTAGAGCATCGGACTCACAACTTGAAGGTCAAGGGTTCGATTCTCAACTCCACTGGTACAATTTGTGTCCTTTAGCAAGACACTTAACTCTGCATTGCTTCAGTTCACCCAGCTGTTAAATGGGTACCAGCATCAGCTGGGGTAATTGAAGGTGGGTGTGGCGTCCCCCCAGTCCATGGACTGAACAGCGTATGCAGTCTTCAGAAGTGCTATTGGCTGCACATCTGGCCTGATTGGGACAGGTGTAATCAATAATAATTATTATTAATTATGTGTTCTCAGCACATTTTCCAGCTCTTGATGGCAGCCAAATTGCTTTCCCTTTAAATTCTTCTTGATCCTGGGAAAGAGGAAAAAATCATAGGGCGCGAGGTCTAGTGAGTAAGCCAGATATGGCAGCAGCATCAGCTGAGCCAACTGGAGAAACTGCTGGGTCACCCTGGCACAGTGTGCAGGTGCGTTGTCATGATGCAGCAGAATCCTGCATTCTCTTGTCTTTGGATGCTGCTGAGCAAGACTTTTGAGCATTTGTGGCCGGCAGATAGTTGAGTACCATTCACTGATCACTGTGGTGCCATCCTCAAGCAGCATGGGTGGCAGGATTGTCTGAAAAAAACTGCCACCATGACTTTCCCAATGCTTTGCTTGCAACAAAACTTGACAGGCGCATCCTCTTCTCTTGTAATCCACTGCCAGCTCTGTTCTTGGTTTCTGAGTCCTAGAAGTACACCCAGGTTTCGTAACCAGTGATGATATTATCTACCAGTTTTGAAGCTCCTGCATCAAACTTTTCAAGCATGAAGTTTAAGAACTCAACCTGAGCCCACATCTGGTTTGGATTCAGGTGGTGGGGGATCCAGCATGCGGACACCTTCCTTATGCCGAGGTGATTGTGCAAGATGGAAATAATGCTTGAATCCAAAATCCTGACACTTTTCTTGAGCTCTCAAACTGTTACGCATCTGTCTTCATCCAGCAGCCTCCAGACAGTGGCCACAGTAGTGTCAGTAATGGCCACATTTGGATGACCTTACTAGTTCTTTGTTGTCTAGAGACATGGAGCTGCAATGAAAGCAAGCAAACCACTTGTGGACCATTGTCAGAGATGGGGCTTCATCACCAAGGATCGCTTGAAGCATCTGCATGCACTTTGGAGCAGACTGGTCAAGACAAAATTGGACAAGAACTGCAACTCATCTATCTCAATCAGTGAGACTCAGCGCAACCTGTGGAGTTTCACTGCTTCTTCAGCCACTGCGTCACTGCATTTTAGGCAATCAAGCTGAAATTTTGCATAGCTGTTATGAACATGTGGGGGAAGTATCGTGTCAAATTTTGTGATAATCAGGCAAAGGGAAACAGGATTTTCTGCAAACTTATTAAGCAGCCCTCGTATATACAAAAGAAAAAGCATAATATAAAAATAAATCTAGCTAAAAGATTAACCAAAGTTATTGAGAAAAAGCTTTGAGGAAAGTGAAAATGTATTAGGTAGCCTATCTTTACAAAAGGTAATTAGAAATAAAAACATAAGTTTTTAGTAATTTGAACTTTATATAATTTATATTTCTAATAACACATTTTAAGCAAAAATGAACAGGAAAATATATTAGGCAAAAAAGTTGCAGATGCACTCTTTCTTGAAATGGCTTACTTTTTGTACAAGTTTTAATCCACATTTTATACTGAATATGGAAAATATACTAAACTTGCATGCCTTGCATAACAAATCTAAATAAATTGTATATGCCAAAAATGGTATGGTTTAGGATGGCATATGCATGGGCATTCTGGCATGCAGGCTACCTTCCCATGTATGAATCAATGAAAGTGACATCTTGCAATTAAATCAGATATCTAAAACTAATGTTGTAGGGGTCTTTTCTATTATTCTTCTACTGCTGACCCCAAAGTCGTTATAGGGCTATACTCTCAACTATCACTATTTCAGTCTGGTAGCATTCACTGGGCTGAGCGGTAAACCCCAGTCCAAAATATAGGGCGTTCCCCGGATTAGAGGGTCGCAGCCTATATGTTCCTACCCCTAATACTCCTAGCCCTATCCTAAAACTCGCCTTTAGCGGTCAATGTACTCTGCCTCTTGCAGGTCTTATTTCTCTTGCTGTCTGGGCGGTCAATTACTCTGCTTTCGCAGGTTTCCCTAAAATTCCCTATTCCCCTTTTCTCCTCTGCCTGCTAAGGCAGTCTTTTACTCTGCTTTGCAGGTATTTCTCCCTTAAGAGTTCTCACTGTACCAGTGGTTGTTTAACTCATGCTATGCAGGTAAGTAAATACTAAGGCTATAAAGGACTAATCAAGTTTTACTCTCAAATAACACTCAAGGTCTAGAATGGTCTGCATCCTTGGTTGCAGTCTGCTCTCTTCGCCTCCTCAGATTTCTGTCTATTTATACCCAAAATTAACATTTGTTTAATTGACCAACATTTTATGCATTTTTAACAAAATATTATTTTCAATTCAAACAAAATATGTACAGTAATTTAAACAAAATTTAGCACAAATTCAAATTGTTTGTTACAAAAAATTTTATTACATTGATTAAAGCAAGGCCTACCACACTAAAATAGATTATATTGTTATATTATATTCAAAACAATTTTTGGTCATTACATCAAGCAAGATATAAGATGGGATGACATCCACTAAACTATTTGCCAATGGCTATATATATCATATATATATATATCTATATATATATATATATGTAAATGATTTTCAGAACAAGTATATATCAGCTAAAAATTATTTATCTATTGATGTTATGTAAGTAGCTAGAAAAAATTATATCAAGGATTTTCCATGCTTAAAAACGATTGCCAAGAAGACCATATAAATAAAAATTATAATGTAATACAGTGAATTTTGTTATTTATTTTAGTATTAGTTATTAAGCTTTAATCTTGCAATTTTTAGAAAAAATATTTTCTATAAAATGAATTTGCTATAAACTGTCATCAAATCTTTGCTAAGAGTTGTAAGAAAAAAAATAAGATACTTTTGTATAAAATGTTATCTGTCATATAATCTGAATTTTTGGAGGTTATGAATGTCACAATCTGTACACCAGTCATTTTAATTTATAAACTAATAGTTTCTTTAAGCACCTGTATTTTTGTCATTGTGTCTAAGTAACCTTTAGTAAATGCTGTGGCACCTATTGTTTAAATGTTTAAAATTTTAAATTCCGAAAATTTGCTTCCTAATAGAAAATTAATTGTTGAGCATCTAACATGACCAGTGAAACACTTTCAATTCAGCTTTATAAAATATAAATAATGCGACCCCGATTTTCGTGGCGGACGTGGTGGCGGAGGCCGGGCGGCGGCGGCGGACAGAGGCGGCGGTGGATTTGGCGGTCCCCGCGGGCGGCGGCGTTGGTCGTGGTGGCGGCACACCCGCGCGGCGGTCGTGGTGGCGGCGGCGGCGGCGGCGGTGGCCGAGGCGGCGGCACCCCGCGCGGACGCGGAGGTGGTCGCGGCGGGTTTTGGCCGTAAAAACTATAGTTGAGGCGCATCCTCGTCACCCAGGTCTGCTTGTGTGCCTTCACTGTTGCTCTCATCTAAAGCCTTGTAGCTTCTTTACCGCCTGCCCAAATAAGGCCTGTGTTTGGGCATACCAATTCCTAAAAAGTTTTTCAGCCCTATACGGGCTGCTAATCCTCCTTTGAGATTCGCTAATCCCTTTAGTGTCTACAGCGGTATAATCCGCCTTCAGTGTCTTCAGCGGGTCGGTAATCCCCTTCAGTGTCTACAGCGGGTAGTTAATCCGCCTTCAGTGTCTACAGCGGGTTGTTAATCCGCCTTCAGTGTCTTCAGCGGGTCGGTAATCCCCTTCAGTGTCTACAGCGGGTAGTTAATCCCCCTTCAGTGTCTACAGCGGGTCGGTAATCCCCTTCAGTGTCTACAGCGGGTAGTTAATCCGCCTTCAGTGTCTTCAGCGGGTCGGTAATCCCCTTCAGTGTCTACAGCGGGTAGTTAATCCCCCTTCAGTGTCTTCAGCGGGTAGTTAATCCCCCTTCAGTGTCTACAGCGGGTAGTTAATCCTCCTTCAGTGTCTACAGCGGGTAGTTAATCCCCCTTCAGTGTCTACAGCGGGTAGTTATCCCCCTTTAGTGTCTACAGCGGGTAGTTAATCCCCCTTCAGTGTCTACAGCGGGTAGTTAATCCCCCTTCAGTGTCTACTGCACGCGTTTAATCCCCCCTATAGTGTCTACAGTGGGTGGTTAATCCGCCTTCAGTGTCCTACTGCAGGCGTTAATCCCCCTTTAGTGGCTACAGTGGGTGGTTAAAATTCCCCCTTCAGTGTCTACTGCAGGCGTTAATCCCCTTTAGCTTCCACATCGGGGTGGTTAATCCCATTCAGTTCTACATGCGGGTGGTATTATCCCTCTTCATAGTAGCCGAATCCACGTCGTGTTCCTTCCTCAGGCATATTTATCGCCCGCTGGCAAAGAGGACGTGCCTGGTGCACTCGCAGCCTGACGCCTGGGCGAACGACAGTCTACGGCGAGAAGAAGGTGTCAGTAGACGGCGAAGAAGGCCGTCACCAAGGATCGAATATCGCACCTGGAATGCCGTTCCGCTCCAAGCTGGCCAGCCGGCATACTTAACGGCATGGGGGGGTCGAGAGATTCCACATGCCGCCGGGCTCCCGGGTGGCTGTACCACTCAGGCGCCGCCAGCGGCACAACTGTCAGTGCAATTGTCTACGCTGTCGAATTCAGCCACCGCAGCGGCCGCGACCTGTTGAACGTGGCTAAAAGTCGCACCAATATTGTGCCAATTATTGAGGACGCCAGGCACCCGCACAAATACCGCATGCTAGTTGGCATGGTCGATTGCGTATTCGCCGACGTGGCCCAGCCGGACCAGGCGCGCATTGTGGCCGAGAATGCCAAATGGTTTCTAAAAAGCGAAGGCTTTGCCGTTGTGTCAATCAAGGCTAACTGCGTGGACTCGGTGGCCGCACCGGAGGCCGTATTTGCCGGCGAGTGCAACAAGCTCAAGAGCGAGCGGTTCAAGCCCAAGGAGCAGGTCACGCTGGAGCCGTTCGAGCGCGGTCACGCCATGGTTGTTGCTCAGTTCCGGCCGCCGGCCAAGAAGTAAAATTCGCGAGCGCGCTCATTTCTAATGACGCCATTTTAACGTTGAAAACTCCTGTTTACTAATAGTAGCGAAGTGCGTAACCGATAGTGCAGTTGTTTTCTTTCCTGCCTGTTTATTTCCCTTCAATGAAAGCTGACATCTCTTTGTGTGTGCCGCGCGCATTTGCCTCGTCTAGCTTGACCGTGTTATTTTTGTTTCTGTCAGCCTGTGTGGCGCTTGATTGAAACTCAAGGCATTTTATTCGTTGGTTGAATTAATTATAGGCAAAACGCACTCGGTGACAAAAAAATTCATTAGTGCGAATTGTAAAGTCAGTCTATAGGAGGAAAAAAACGACAAAAATGGTTCGGCGTTGTGTCTTTGATTTTTTTACACATAGAAGATAGTTGATGTTCTGAGTTTTGTACATCGAGTTCAAAATCATTGCCTTTGTACTCCGTGAGGTTTACCGTTGCCCTTGGAAATGTTATCTGCTACTTCTTGAGAGACTTCGATAATTATGGGGAAGTAAATTTTCTTACCAGTTCGAGTGTTGTTCCTCTGGTCTCGGCTTCTATGTACTTTTTTGCCGACCTCAAAATGCGGGCCCGTCCGCCCGAATTCTATTCGTCGCTCACTACGCGATTCCTGGCCCAGAATCGGGACTATTGTTATTGACGGCTGTCTGTCCCCAGTTTCGATCTGGGTTGCGTGTCTGAATGACGCAATTTGAAAACCAGCGAATTAACAAGTGAGCAAGAAATCGACTTGACGAACTGTACAGTATTTCTAGCAGGTTGATTAGTGCATTATTTGGATCTTTTCTATGCCTCGAAAGAAAAATGATTGGTTCAGTTCCAAAGCACTCCATAGTTCTCTTCTATGTATACATTAGCATGGTAGTTACATGCACATCTGCTTGGTGTTATATCTCTGAGCACAATTGAATGAATTCACACTGAGAAAATTCCAATGCCACCCCACAATCATTATTCAGGTCTCTTTTCGTCGAAAAAGCCATAATTTTTTTCATCATTTTTGGGAAGAAACAAAGCTAGTATGCTCATACGTGTGTCTAATAATACTCTCATTCTCATGATCGCATTAGTGTATTAATGCAAGAGATAGATTTCAAATAGATTTAAATTATTAGCAGCGATTTACATTAATGACCTAGTGACATTAATGATCAAGTGCTCTTGAGTTATTCGCAAAGTTACTATAGCATAAAACCACGAAAAGTCAGAGTTCAAGTCCAAGCCAATACAAATGGTCGTCATATCACAACTCTGGTTTTTAAGGAACACCCAAAGTAGTTTCGTTATATACTAGTGAGTAATACAAAAATGCAATCAAGTGTCTTTCGTTTATAGGTCATACATAATTGGTTTTACATTATGGAAGGCACTAACTAACTAGCTAGTGCCCTGGTAAAAGGCCCGATTTTCAATGAAACCTAGCTCCAGCCATTATCCTTATCGCAAAGAAGTTAAACTGCGAGGTGCTTTAAGTTGCAAATTATAAATGCTCTTATAAGCCTTCTCTCTGTAACGACCCAGTGTATCTTGCTGCACAGTAGCTAAAGTATAATTGACCTATTTGTTAGTCTCCAAGTCATGAGCAAGGAAAGCGTTAAGAATGTTGAAGACGAGCAGAACGTACTTCAATCATTTCTAACGCAGCCGTCAGAACAATTGGGCCATGTTGATTCGGCAGAAACGAAAGTGTCCTCGGAGGAGTTCACCCGATTCCACGTGTTCACCTGTATCCTTGGCTTCCTAGTACTCACGTTCGGCTCTATGCTTACCATGAGCGGAGTATTTCTTAACATTCGCCCGTTCAATTGCACAATGGACGAAGCAACAACAAATGCAGACGAAATCTTAGCCGATCTGCCCTGGTCCCAGCACCAAGGCTTCCGCTCCTCGCTGAGTCAGCAGTACAAATTGTGTCGAAAAGCCACCGCCGAGCTCAGCAACGTTGTCTTCTTAGTCGGAAGCATTGTCGGTTCTTTCATCGCCGGGCCAACCTCGGACAGATTCGGCCGCAAGCCCTGCATCCTGGCCGGGTTGGCGCTGACAGCCCTGGCCACTTTGGCTAGCAACTACGCGCCCAGCTTCTGGCTTCATCTGGTCTGCAGAAGTCTGGCCGGCTGCAGTCTGATATTTCCTCAAGGCAGTGTGCAGGTGTATGGCACCGAGATTCTCGGCCTGAAGCATCAAGGTCGCTACCTGGCCTCTTGGAGCGCTGGCATCTCTTTCGGTACACTGGCTTCCGGAGTGCTGGCCTACCTCGCCAGGGATCACCAGCTCTTCGTCCTGGTCACCTGCTGCGTGCCAGCGGCTCCTCTCCTACTGGCGCTTCGCCTGCCCGAGAGCCCCGCCTGGCTGGCCGCCAGAGGCCGCCTCGACGATTCGGAAGCCGCCTTGAGACGCATCGACGGCATCAACGGACGACGGCTGACTCGACCTCCTCCTGCTGTTGCTGATTCTCCGTCTCCTCTGTTGTCTGAATCCCGAAGCAGCGGCTGCAGCAGCGGCTGGAACTGCCGCCTGGTCCGCCTCGCTTGCCTACTCGGCTTCCACGGCGTGTGCGTTGGTCTGAACTGCTTCGGCTTCTACTTTGTGATGAGCGGCGTCATCCCGGATGTCTGTCTCTACGCTGTGCTGTTCGGCGCGGCCCTGCTGCCGCAAAGCTTCCTGCTCAACGTGGTGTCCCGTCGGCCAAGCCTCCTCGTTTCCGGCATTCTGGCCGGCCTTCTCAGTCTGGGCTTCGGCGCCACGGCGCACTTTCTGCCCAGCGGCTCCGCCGTCTCCATGAGCGACATTGGCGGCGCCCTGCTGGCCTGTCTCGGTGTCGCTGGCTGCTTCTGCGGCACTGCCGCCTTCAACCTGCTGCTGTCGCTAGCCGCTGAGAGCTTCCCCACCGGCATTCGGAATACTGGAC
This sequence comes from Macrostomum cliftonense, assembly GCA_950096795.1. Taxonomy (NCBI): domain Eukaryota; kingdom Metazoa; phylum Platyhelminthes; family Macrostomidae; genus Macrostomum; species Macrostomum cliftonense. The sequence goes on along the minus strand of CATNEM010000247.1, from coordinate 4,689 downwards.
TCGGACTTTGCACCTTCTGCCTGCGCTGCGGCTCCGCCTTGGCTCCGGTGATCAACTTCTTGCCAGGAGCTGCGGTGCAGTCTCTGGCGCTCGGCGGCCCGCTGCTGCTCTCCTGCCTGCCCATGGGGCTGGCCCTGTGCGGCTGCGGCTGCCAGTTATTCAACGACAACGAGGAAGAGGAGGAGGCCATTGAAAGTGGAAACAGACAGATCGAGTTTGACATGAAAGCTTGAAAGCGTGGTCATTTTTTAGCTATTATTTTGGTAATGGGTGGCACAAATCGTTTAGATTTTTGATCAAAAGAAAATTTTGCTATTCAGTGAGCGCATTTGCAAAGATGAGCAGTATAGAGTACAGCTGTCGTGTTTTTCTCCTGATTAAAAACTGCGCTGTCCATGATGTTGGAATTAACTAGTTAAAGACCTGTTCCTCATTAAAAAGCAACGATCCAATTGTTTTAGAAATACACAAAAAACGTCTCGCCTTTAATAACTCGTAATGGCTTCTTTGCGGTTTCATCTATTCTGTATTTATCAAGTGCGCACAGGCCGGGGTAAGAATGTACACCCGAAATTCTTACTCTGCACTGTACAGCCACCATGTAATAAAACCTCTAATATGAGTTCAAGATAATTTTCTTCGGGGAGGTAAGAGAGTCAAAAGGCTGGCATGAAGATATTCGTTTAAAACGGAGGAACTTAGTATATGGCATTAAAGAAGGCTTCCACACCCACCCCATCCTCCAAGTCATCGCACTGGAGTCCAGTTGAGTTCCTTTCTACACCGGCCAGCCCTCGTACAGCAGGTGTGTACACGGGCTGTGCGGTTTTCTGGGTAAACCCGCCCCTCTCATTCTCCCGTTTAGTTCTCATTCTCTAACCCACCCCGCCCACCCAACCCCCAGCCAAGCTAAGAAAAGGCACGCAGCCTCAGCAGAACTGCTGCTGCCTAAAAGGCTTAACTGCTTTAAAGAAGCAATTTGTTCTGCAATTGAATGAATGAAAGGGCGAGCGCTCGCATACAGTCCAAGCATTGCATTTCGCCCATTAACCAACCCGAAATGGACGCTATTGTATTAAAACTTGGCAAGGCGCAGCTGCGTCTTACAAGGAATCAAAACGCATCTAGCTAGATAAAAACAAGGGGATAGATAGAGAAACTGCCGGAGTCAGTGAGCGGCCCGCAAAACGAACAGTTTGGTTTTGTCCAACTAAAGCAACTACTTCTGGCACTGCTCAGCCGTGAGCAGTAGAGCAGTAGGATGGGTAACCTGGCTACAGCCTGCGCTGGCTCCCGGTCGCAGTACCGCATGAACGGCGGCGCGAAGCCGACGCCGCTGCCGACACCCCAGCAAGGCTCGGCCCAACGATCGCAATCGATGCTGACCAGGATGAGAAGTTTCGGCCGCAGACGTCAAGAACGACCTTCGAACGCCTCAGAGGAAGTCGGCAACCCCGTAAATCCCGATGTAGCAGCTAAGGAAAACGGTGAGAACTGAATGCGTTTTCCTCCTCTAAGCCTTCAAAGTCTGGGGAAATCGGTCTTCTACGAGGATAATTGAATTCGAGAAGCAATTTTTCAAAATTTGATCTGTCTCGTTTCCGAAGCCTTAGAAAGTCAGCCTATTTGAAGGATTTAATCAGCGAAAATTGGCTTCATTTTCTATTAAACAAAAATATACAGAATCAGCGACTTATTTCTTGCGTCAAAAAAGACAGTTACTACGCATCAGCATGGAGTTCTAGACTATAGAATCTGGAATGAAAACTGCAACTCGAAGGTCAGTTATTTTTTACCGAGTGCATTGAGTGCATCAAGCCTCTCATTGACATCAAGTCAGTCGATTCTGTGAGTTGAGTACCGGTTTGACATCCATATTCAAAGTTTCCGAGATTTATCCCGCGCAGACAGAACCAGATAGCCCCTTGGGGCAATCGAGGAAAAAAAATATGCGAGCAAAGAGAACAGCTGGAATATAAAAAAAATTGTGCATAATTGGTTTTGCATAAAATTTGGCCCAGAATTGCGACAAATCTCATTTCCTATGGCGCAATATATCAAACGCTTCTTGTTGAGAATTAAGAAAAATTTTGTTGCTATGTTGAATGAAGGCTGCGATTGATTGAGCTGTGCTGAAAATCTGAAAGCGTCAAGATTAATTAAAAATGACCAGTGAGAACCTCTTCCTGTCCTGAAGCTTGGTTATTAATTTTGGTATCGGTTGTGTTTTGCAGATGACTGTGGGGCTTACTTTGTGATCCCATGCGGTCTCTCTTCTACGAGTACTTTCTTTACTATGAGCGTAAATATCCCCTATGAGTGACTCCTGCCTGCTCCAATCTCCCATATGAGTGTCTCCCGTCTGCTCCAATCTCCCCTATGAGTGTCTCCCGTCTGTTCCAATCTCCCCTATGAGTGTCTCCCGTCTGTTCCAATCTCCCCTATGAGTGTCTCCCGTCTGTTCCAATCTCCCTATGAGTGTCTCCCGTCTGTTCCAATCTCCACTATGAGTGACTCCTGCCTGCTCCAATCTCCCCTATGAGTGACTCCTGCCTGCTCCAATCTCCCATATGAGTGTCTCCCGTCTGTTCCAATCTCCCCTATGAGTGTCTCCCGTCTGTTCCAATCTCCCCTATGAGTGACTCCTGCCTGCTCCAATCTCCCCTATGAGTGTCTCCCGTCTGCTCCAATCTCCCCTTGAGTGTCTCCCGTCTGTTCCAATCTCCCCTTGAGTGTCTCCCGTCTGTTCCAATCTCCCCTATGAGTATCTCCCGTCTGTTCCAATCTCCCCTATGAGTATCTCCCGTCTGTTCCAATCTCCCCTATGAGTGTCTCCCGTCTGTTCCAATCTCCCCTATGAGTGTCTCCCGTCTGCTCCAATCTCCCCTTGAGTGTCTCCCGTCTGTTCCAATCTCCCCTATGAGTGTCTCCCGTCTGCTCCAATCTCCCCTATGAGTGTCTCCCGTCTGTTCCAATCTCCCCTATGAGTGTCTCCCGTCTGCTCCAATCTCCCCTATGAGTGTCTCCCGTCTGCTCCAATCTCCCCTTGAGTGTCTCCCGTCTGCTCCAATCTCCCCTATGAGTGTCTCCCGTCTGCTCCAATCTCCCCTTGAGTGTCTCCCGTCTGCTCCAATCTCCCCTTGAGTGTCTCCCGTCTGTTCCAATCTCCCCTATGAGTGTCTCCCGTCTGTTCCAATCTCCCCTATGAGTGTCTCCCGTCTGCTCCAATCTCCCCTTGAGTGTCTCCCGTCTGTTCCAATCTCCCCTATGAGTGTCTCCCGTCTGTTCCAATCTCCCCTATGAGTGTCTCCCGTCTGTTCCAATCTCCCCTATGAGTGTCTCCCGTCTGCTCCAATCTCCCCTATGAGTGTCTCCTCTCTGCTCCAATCTCCCCTGAGTACCGTAAAACAATAAATTTGCATATTTTTTGTACAACACACAGAATCAACAGCGGCACCTGCTGCAAAAACTGCAACAGGAGTAGCAGAAGCTGCAGCAGCAGCGAGCGACCAGCCGCGAGACCCAGTGCTGGAGCAGCTGATTCAGCTCAATGCTCGCCTGCAGAATTTCGACCAGCTCGCCGCCACCGACGAGCCAGTCCCGACATCGCCGCACCGGCCGGCAGCGGAGCCAGCAACGCCTGACGTTGTACCCCAACGTCCGGCGACTCGGCGCGGCAAGTACATCCGATGCCTGAGCTACTCAGGGCTGCCGTGCCGTTTGAATTCGATGGTCAGTCCGACTTCCCCGACAGCGGATAAACCAGCTGATGCGTCCGACAACGAGGTCGCTTTCATTCTGGAGCTTGCGCTGGCACCTCCGCCTTCGCTAGCATCGGCGCTGCCTCCGCCGAAGCTGCCAAAACGACGCCGAGGATGCGAAGCTGCCGTCTCGCGCCACAGCGCCCCTACCACTCCGCCGCAGCTGAGAAAATGCAGCGACGCGCGGACAACGCCGCCGCCCAAACCGCCCAAACCGAAAATTAGCAACAACAGCAGCGAGCGCTTTGCAGCCGACCAGTGGCTGCCAGTTGCCATGGACAACCGCGGCTCGCTGGTTGAGCGTCGGGCTCGCGCGAACTCTCCCGACAGCCTCGACGGCAGCGTCGGGAATGGACCAAGCCGAAATCTTGTTCAAGAACTAGGACAGCCGCCGGAGCAGCTACCAAAGCTCGAAGAAGAGACGCTCGACGGCCAAAATTGCGCAACAAACAGCAAAGCCTGCAAAAGAAGAATTCGGCCAGGCCAACGTCGAAGTCCGTGTTCAACCTGGCTGACCCGGCCGCGCTGATGGACGCGTCGGCCTACGAGAATTTCAACGTGGACAGTCCACTTGGAGTGATTAGGCCCACCTGGTTAGTGTGCGAATTTCGGTTGCCCTATTCTGTCGTGCTTCATTATGTGAAGGATTTTATCTAACTTAAGCTGAACTTGAACCTAAGGTGACCCAACCAAAGACATGAATTGACCCGAGGGTGACCCAATCATAGACATTAAATGACCCGAGGTGACGCAACCAGAGACATAAAATGACCCGAGGTGACGCAATCAGAGACATGAAATGATCCGAGGTGACCAACCAGAGATATGAAATGACCCGAGATGACCCAACCAGAGACTTTGAATTGACCCGAGGTGACGCAACAGAGACATGAAATGACCCGAGGTGACGCAACCAGAGACATGAAAT